>PVKU01002018.1:8556-228191 GCA_004027475.1 Anoura caudifer
AAAAAAAAAAAAAAAAAAAAAAAAAAAAAAAAAAAAAAAAAAAAAAAAAAAAAAAAAAAAAAAAAAAAAAAAAAAAAAAAAAAAAAAAAAAAAAAAAAAAAAAAAAAAAAAAAAAAAAAAAAAAAAGGCTCAAACCGGAGAACAAATCAAAGCTCCAGAGCCAATTCATCTAAGTGACCAAGAGATCACCAATCTATCAGATGCACAGTTCAAAGCCCTGGTAATCAGGATGCTCACAGAATTAGTTGATTTTGCTCACACATTAGATGAAAAAATGAAGGCTACAATAAATGACATGAAGGAAAACACACAGGGAACCAATAGAGATGGGAGGAAAACTGCGATTCAAATCAATGGGGTGGACCAGAAGGAAGAAGGAAACAACCAAACAGAACAGAAGGAAGAAACAAGAATTCAAAAAAATGAGGAGAGGCTTAGGAACCTACAGGACATCTTGAAACGTCCCAACATCCGAATTATAGGGGTACCAGAAGGGGAAGAAGAAGAGCAACAAGTGGAACACTTATTTGAACAAATAGTAAAGGAGAACTTCCCCAATCTGGCAAAGGAAATAGACTTCCAGGAAGTCCAGGAAGCTCAGAGAGTCCCAAAGAAGTTGGACCCAAGGAGGAACACACCAAGGCACATCATAATTACATTAGCCAAGATTAAAATGAAGGAGAGAATTCTAGAAGCATCAAGGGATAAGGGGACAGTCACCTGCAAAGGAGTTTTCATCAGATTGTCAGCTGATTTCTCAAAAGAGACCTTCCAGTCAAGAAGGGGCTGGAAAGAAGTATTTGAAGTCTTGAAAGTCAAGGACCTACATCCAAGATTGCTCTATCCAGCAAAGCTTTCATTTAGAATGGAAGGGCAGATAAATTGCTTTTCAGATAAGGTCAAGTTAAAGGAGTTCATCATCACCAACCCCTTTTTATATGAAATGTTAAAGGAACTTACCTAAGAAAAAGAAGATAAAAATATGACAGTAAAAAGACAGCAAACTCAGATATTAACAACCACACCTAAAACAAAAGCAAACTAAGAAAACCCCTAAAACAGGACAGAACCACAGAAATGGAGATCACATGGAAGGTTAGCAACAGGGGAGTGGGAGGAGGAGAGAGGGGGAAAAGGTACATAGAACAAGTAGCATAGACGGTAGGTAGAAAATAGACAGGGGGAGGGCAAGAATAGTGTGGGAAATGTAGAAGCTAAAGAATTTATGACACATGAGCATGAACTAAAGGGGGGAATGTGGGTGGGAGGGGGTGTGCAGGGTGGAGGGTAATGATGGGGGAGACATGGGACAACTGTAATAGCATAATCAATAAAATATATTTAAAAAATAAAATGCAAAAACACTGGGAAAAAAATTGCACAAGTTCATATAAGAATAAAAAAGGTAAGCCCCTCAGTCACTTAGAAATTTTTAAAATTCTTTATGATTTCATAAAAATTAAATCAAAACTACAATTACAAGGTATTTAGAAAGTAATTGAAATCATAATATTATATACAAGTATTCATGGAATATGGCCAGATCAGTATGATAGAGCATGTGGGAGGCCCAAACACTCTCATTATTAAACCAGAAATAATGTACATAAACTAATCATGTAACTAAAAAAATAGAATTAGAAGAATAAAATAAATCCAAACAAGCAGAAATATACAAGGAAGGTAAATACAGCAATTTATGAAATAGAAAATAGGGTATAATTGATTAATTTGTGTTTTAATTTTTGACTTTTTCTTTATTTTTTAATTTAAATCTTTTATTGTTTATGCTATTACAGTTGTCCCAGTTTTTTCCCCTTTCCTCCTCTCCACCCAGCCTGCCCCTACTCACTCTCACAGTCAATCCGCACGCTGTTGTCCATGTGCATGGGTCTTTCATACATGTTCTTTGACTGATCCCTTCACACTTTTTCAATCAGTTTCCCCCTCCTCCTCTAATAGCTGTCAATCTGTTCCAAGTTTCTATGCCTCTGGTTCTGCTTTGCTCATTAGTTTATTTTGTTCCTTTGACTCTACTTATAAGTGAGATCATATGGTATTTATCTTTCACTGACTGGCTTATTTCACTTAGCATAATAGCCTCCAGTTCCATCCATGCTGTCACAAAAGGTAAGAATTCCTTCATTTTACCACTGTGTGGCATTCCCTTGTGTAAATGTACTGTAGTTTTTTTTATCCATTTATCTACTGATGGGCACTTGGGTTGTTTCTAAATTTTGACTATTGCAAATAATGTTGCTATGAATATAAGGGTACATATATTCTTTTGAATTGGTGTTTTGGGTTCTTAGGATGTAGTCCCATCTGTATAATCACTAGATCAAAAGGCATTTCCATTTCTAATTTTTTGAGGAAATTCCATACTATTTTCCACAGTGGCTGCAGCAGTTTGCATTCCCACAAACAGTGCACTAGGGTTCCCTTTTCTCCTTCTCCTCACCAGCACTTGTTTGTTGATTTAATGATAGCCATTTCGGCAGGTGTGAAGTAATATCTCACTATGGTTTTAATTTGAATCTCTCTCATAACTAGTGATGTTGAGCATTTTTTCATATGTTTATGGGCCATTTGTATGTTTTCCTCTTCCTGGTGTTGAGTTGAATAAGTTCTTTACATATTCTGGAAAAATTTAAGTGTTTTTAGTATTTTAAAGGCTAAGAAAATAGAAATACTTTTCACTATTAAGATCCAAGAGAAGAGAAAATACAAACATATAATGTTAGAAATGGATATGAACATACTGTGGAAGAAAATATTGTATGTTGATCATGTAAAAATAACCGATAAATGAATGAATTTATGGAAATTGCTTAAATTGATTAAATAAATTATACATATGAAAAACCAATATGTTGAGAAGGAATTGACTAAGTTATTAAACAACCCCTTTCAAGACCTCTCTAGGTCCAGATGGTTTAGCAAAGAATTCTTTTGGAGTTTCAGAAAACATAATTTCTATGTTGTGTAAACCAGTCAGGAACATAAATAAAGCTTGAAATCTACCAAATTTTGTTTATCCATTCACCTGTTAGTGAGCATTTTAAAAAATAGAGGAACAGCAATTTCATTCCTCGAATCTACAAAAAAAATGAAACATACATACACACAAGGACTGTACGCAAATGTCTGTAGTAGCACTATCAACAATACTCCCAAGCTGAAAACAATTCTAATACCCTTCAACTGCTGACAAAAGAAACAAAGTGCAATACATCCACACTAAAGAATTCATTAGTACAAATGAATTAAATAGGTGCCACCATACTAAAACATGGATAAACCTCAAAAACATTATGCTAAGTAAAAAGGTCAGACATAAAATACTAAGTGTAATTCCATTTCTATGGAATGCCTAGAAGAGAGACATTTATAGAGACATAAAGGGAAGTTTCCTTACCAATAATTGCCTGAGGATAGGAGTGGCATTGGGGATTGACTAGAAGTGGGCTCCAGAAAATTTTGAGGGGTGATGGGAACTGTTTTAAAACTGGAATGTCCTAAAATTATTTTACAATTGATGATAGTTACAAAACTCTATAAATTTACTAAAAATCTCTGAGTTGTACCTTTATAATGAGATTTTATGGTACGTAAGTTGTATCTCAATAAAATTGTTAGAAATAGCTAGTTATCAAACAAATAGAAAATAATAGCAATAAGACTCAATTAACAGAGGTGAACATCTATCCAATTAATAAAATTAAAAAAAAATAGTGTGATAAAGATTGAGTTTGAAGGGTACCATCATGTACAGAAGTTGGGATTTAAATTGCTACAATGCATTTAGAAAACAAAATGAAACTGGATTTTCAAAATGTTAACAGGTTTGACTCATTAGTTCCATTTGAAAAATCTATCTTCCCCAAAATAAAAATGTGTTCTATAAAGGTGTGTGCATTACAGAATTCTTTATTATCTAACTACCAGTTAAAACAACCTGAATACCCAACATTAGGGAAATGGGTCTACAAATCACAGCACACCAAACAATGAAATTCAGATATAAAAATCATATTTTTCCAGGCTACTTAAGGACATAGAAGAATGCTCAAGAAATAATATCAAATGAAAAAGGAAAGTAGGGTCTAAATTCTATGGACACACTAATCCTAAATGGAAAAGGAGGTGTCTATTTATGATTGGAAGGGTGTAGACCAAATGTTGATTGACATTTATTTTCTGGATAATATAACTGTGGATAATGTAATTATATTTCCAATATTTTTTGTTTTGTTTTATCTAAATTCTTCTTTTTTTTTCCTATGCTTGAGCCTGCAAGGTGGCACACTGTCCCCAGATTTCTCCAAGTCTACATTTCTTTGCCTCCAACTCTTACATGTCCAAAGACAAGGTGGCACCAACATGTCTTTGTAGGAGGGTTGTTTTACCTAAATTCTTTTAAAAAATTTATTATTATTATTTTTAATCATTTTTTATTGTTGTTCAAATACAATTGTCTCCATTTTCCCACTACCACTTTCCCCCACCTCACAAATTACCTAAATTCTTGACGATGAGTATATACTATTGCTTTATCACTTGCAAATCAGAAATTCTTTTTAAAAACTGTAAATATTATAAAAATAACAAAAATGAATAGGATGGAAATGAGTTGCATCCCTTTCTGTATAAAATGCAGCTTTCCAACAGGAAGTACAAGGTCTATGTACAAGGACTGTTAAGTCCTGACTAGTTGAGCTTCCATTAGGCAATGGTGATCTCTTTCCTACTTTGCCTTCTTCTCATTTCAAGGAGGCTTAGGGGCAACTGAGTCAACTTGGTGTGTGAGGATTTAGGACCAAGAAGGACTTTCCCAACTTTGAGTGAGGGGCCTATCACTCTGAGGGGCCTAGCTACGCAATGGTCCATAGCTGGCCTCCTGTCTTCAGTGGAAATATCCTGTTGTAAACAACTAAAGGACCTCTTTGAAAACATCGCATATGTGGAAGACAAACTCTACCACTCAATGACATCCAGGGTGGCTCCCAGGCCCTTGAGTATCCCGAAGCCCTGGGCTCTGGAACATAAAAATCCTCCTTCTGGATTCCTTTTCACTTGGAAAATTCAGTCTTTTGTGTAAGTAACTCCAGCATGTGAGTTGAGTTGGAGAGGCAGATAGGAATCAGAGGGGCAAATAGCACAGCCACAGGGAAGGAAATTAGGAGACAGCAACTAACTGAGCAAAGTCCAAGGTGAGGCAGCCTCAGAGCTAATGAGTGGGATGTGCCAAGCCATCCCTCTCTGAAGTCACGTTATTAGCTGTTTCACAAACATTTTCCAACCTAACTTTTTAAATAATTAAACAAATGAAAAAGAAACCAGATTCTTGTGTAAAAGCTCCTAGGGCTTTGGTCTTTATTACTAATAAACTTACCTCAGCCTCCGCGACGACAGAGTGTGGGAGAAGCCAGCTCAGCTGGTAACGAGGCTTGCCTCCCTGATGAGTGTGCTCATTAGGGAAGCCACTCAGTTTGAAGACCCACCCCAGCCTATCTGATTGTGGATTTTATTGAAATAATTTTATAAACAAGTCTTCAGACAAGGCTTAGTCCTGATGAATCCACCAAGCTCATTACCACCCTCAGGAAGAAATTTGAAGAGATAAAAATAAAAGTCTAGGATTAAAACAACACTTTCACCTTAGGCAAAACAGTCTCCCTGTGCTTCAGATTTCTCCATCTATAAAATGAGGATAATGATATTCTCCTCTCCAGCTCATCAGAAGAGCTAATGTGAAGTTCTGGAGAGCATCCTTGGCAGTTGGGAGAGAAGTTAACACATAAACCTGATTATTTTTAATAGCACAAAGAATATAACGGTGATAAGTAGATGTCTGATCTCTCTAAGACAGGGTAAAAACAATGTAAAGGAAGGGCATACGTACGGTGTGTGGTAAATCAGATGAATATCTAGCAATTCACCTGGTTTGAATTAGAAAGCTGTTCTTCCTCCATATTTTCTTAGATATTAGAATTTGTCTTAGATTTTAGTCCAGTGACATTTCACCATAAAATCATTAAATTTATTTGTTGTGGCTGCTACTACAGAATGAGAGTGACCTCGGAAAAACGTTTTTGCCAGAAAGCCCTTGGGTAGCCATCATGTATTCCCAGCGCAGGAACAATGCCGGAGCAGCCTGGCTCCTCTGCCCCTCGCCAGTTGTCTAAGTCAGCAATTTCCAACCGGTGTGCCACAAGAATTTTTAAAACACCTGACACCTATTTGGTCAGGGGTACTGACCTCCTTTCCCTTAGGTTGTCAAATAAAAAAAAATGACAATAGCCAACACAACAATAGCCGCCCAGTGTAAACGAATCAAAATTATACCTGGTTTTTGGTCAGATGGGCAACAAATGTATTTTTGGTATGCCACAGAATTTTAGTTATTAGTTTATGTGTGCCATGAGATGAAAAAGGGTGAAAATCACTGGTCTAAGTCAAAAGGCAGAAGACACTAAAATTCCTATTGAGCATGAGCTCCACAAGCTCCACAGATAGGGATGTGCCTGGATTTTAAGAGAATTCCACAGAACTAAACCCAAGAGTCTGCACAGAAGCCTCACATTGAAAAAGTGTGAAAGTTCTGGATGGGGCTCAAGAATGATCGGCATATCCCTTTTAAACGGTAAGTGACAGCATCTTCTGCTTCTACCCGGTTTCATATTTTTTCATCAAACATAAATAGTAAGTGAAGAAATGTAATTCAATACAAATCTTCATATTCCTGAGATTAGATGAAAGGAATCCTTAGCTCTGAGACACAAAGATTTGGGGGTGGGGGAAAAGGCAGAGACTAAAGGAGCAGTAAAAAGCAAACTTCAGTTGGAAAATCTCATGCATCTGAGTGGCTGGTTTGAGCCTCACAGAGTCCCCTGGAGCATGTTACCCTACGTTCAGCGACTCCACGTCCTATCAGATATGCCATATAAATAATTAAAAAGTTTCGTCTGCCAGGGCCAGGTTCAAATGGATTGAAGGGAAGTGTGGGTCACCTGTTTTCAGGCTGGGAGATTTAATGAGAGGGGGGCTCCATGGATGCACTGAGGCGGGGGGGAGAGCGAGAGAGAATGCTCTCCGAGGCATTTAAGGACAGGATCCACCTGCAAGGCTCTGTGTCTACTGCACCCTTCTTCAGGCCCACCTTTCTGGCTCAGGGTCTGTCATGTGCTTATCTGATTCTCCTTTTTCAACTTACAGCCGCCTGCGTGCACATATGAAGGGACTCACACTTGCCCTGTAGAAAATGGAGCGCCTTGCTGGTGGGCCCTGTGCCACAGCCTCTCCTTGGACACAGGGAAGCCGGGGGTGTTTACGATAACAGCATCGCAGAGTGCAAATGGCCTCCACAGTGGAGCCAGAGGAACCTATGAGATCATTTGGAAAATCTTGTGAATTCACTGCCATTTGCCTACTTGGCTTTGGATGAAAAGCAAATCTTAAAGCTGCTCAAAATATGTCTGATTCATCTGTAACTGAGAATGAGACCAATCAGGGATAAGAAGTGAGTAAAATCCTTGTGATCACAGAGCCAAGAGAGCCTATTTTAAAGTACTTAATGCATTTTTTTCTTAAAGATATATACACCAACTGTAATTAAGCTCTCCCTTTCCTTATGATCTTGGCAAGATGTTAAAAAAGAGATAAAGCGAGGCAGCCAACTTGCCAAGTGGATTTTTCTAAGCATTCTCAGCCCTAATTAAAAGTCCTTTGTGCAAGGCCAACCAGCAATCAGATCCCTAATTAGAGTTGAGTAAACCGCCGTGGTGAAACATGGGTTTCTCTGAACCCAGGAATCTGGGGAGAAAGTCTGTCTGTCTCAAAGGGGCCATCTTCTGAAGCACATCCCCACCCCCCGCCCTCAGTCTTGAAAGGCGTGTATGCACTGGGCCATGGTACAACCCTGCCCCTGTTGGGTCGGCTCCTGCCTTGCCTTGAAATGACTCTGTGGAACCCTGTGCACCATGTTGTCACCTCTGTTTTGTGTGTCGGCTATAGTGTTATCAGGAGTTGTGCCTTTTAAAAAACCCATCTTTAGGAACTGGGATTATGTGACTTGAAATTTAAGTATATTAAATGCTAGTCTTTCATGGTTATCCACATAAAGGAGACCATTCTGCTATTAACTGGATTTCCCTCCGAGGCTTGGGAATCAAAATAGTAGATATGCAGACAGTGCTTACTACATGCCCAAGAGCTCTAAGAACTAAATTGACCCTCATGAAGACCCCAAATGGCAGATTCTGTCATTTTTCCCACTTCATGGGGAGGAACTGAAGCACAGGAAAATTAAAAAACTCTCTCAAAGTCATATGGAGCCAAGGTTCGCCTGTGGTCAGTCAGGTTCTAGAGTATGTACTCATCCCCACTGCCCTAGGGCCGCTGCGCTGCCTCGTCACCGGCTGGAGCAGAGGGGAGCCCCAGTTGCCTGGCCTCCTGCCAAGGGTCAGAGCCTCCCCCAGCTGTAGCTTTCTTCCTGATTACTAAATGGGGCTTTCCAGGATCCATATTTCAAATGGAGACCTTGTGAAATGTAGGTCTTGAGTAAAGAGATTATACTGGATGTAAAAATAAAGAACAGTACTATTCATCATTCCCAGAACTATGGTGAAAGCAACAATGGCATTCTTGTCTCACCCAGTTAGGGACAGAGCACCTAAAGCCACAGCACCGAAGGGGAGGCCACAGAAATGATGCAGACCCTTGGCTTAGCTCACCTCCTACATAACTCTAAATTTCTTGACTTTTTTCCCCCAGAAATATATACATTGTAGAACAGGTAGAAAGTTTTCATAATTATGAATTTTCCTTTTCTTTTGTTTTCATTTGAGTCAGATTCATAAGTTTTAAAAGGTAAAGGCTCCTAATGGGTTTTCTTCAAACTACTATTTGTACTCTTAGAAAGAGATATATTTTAATCTATGGATTTTTATTTTCAATTAAACATACAAGCTGTAAATATGACAGTGTCAAACTCTTTTAACTGTATAATGTGTAGCTGAGTTACCCATGTTGCAGAAGAAGTACATCTGTGTATTCCAGGGCATTGGCTGTTTGCAAGGTGTCTTTTGGGGGAGGCCCAGTATGATGAGGAGATGACAGCCTGGGAACAAAGGAAGAGGAAGGAAGGCAAAGACATCAGCAGAGCCAGAAGGGAGAGGGGGAGAAAAATGAGACTAGAGAGAGAATTGAGGGAAGAGTCAGAGGTCCCTGTGACAGGATGTTTCCCCAGAGCCACAGGAAAAATCTATGGCTCTTACAAGAGGAAAAAAAAAGTTTCTGTGGGACCAAAGGCAGATGAGGGTGTCTAGCTGGTAGATTGTGTTTCCATCCATTGCTGGGACAGGGCTCTTCTCGGGTGCTGCTGAACTGGTGCTGGAGCTCCTGTGTCCAACTTCTCCAGGGGGTACTCAGACATTGCCACCACATCTGTTCACATCCTTCAGCAGGAACAGTCCACAAAGGGGGAAACCCATGGATCTGCTGGTTGTTTGGCACTTTTCATTGTGTTTTCATTGTTTTTGTGCTGGCATCCCTCAATTGTTTATAAACTAGAGCACAAGAGCTGGTCTTTATTCAAACTGGTACTTCAGTGTATGGTATAAAGAGGCCCCTCAGTGTTGCTTGCAGATGTTTGGGGGCTTACAGCACCAACCACAATGCCCTATAGCATGCCTTTTAGGTAGCAGGCACTTACTAAGTGTTCACTGGTTCATGAAAGTTCCCATACAATGGCAAGTCACATGTTCAAATGTTTAAGTTCTGAAAAAACAGAGCACACAGGGTAGGAAGTCCAAAATCTGAATAAGAAGTCTTGTAGGAGCTCCCCCAAAAAAGAATTAAGAAGAAAGTAAAATGCTTGAGAATGATGAACAAATTTACTTCTGAAATACTAAGGAATAAGACAATGTCAAGCATTTCAGGATGCCTACAACTTCATTACCTCCCCAAGTTTAAGTTTCTCTCCTCTTTGAGAGTCACTGAGACATCTCAGGGTTTTGAAAGCAAGTCTGAGGAGCTGGCTCAGATGCAACACCCATACCTGAACACCAGTAAACAGCTGCCATTCATGTGAGTGTTGACATGTGTAATTCATATGTCCCTCAAGCATTATGTGAAGATTGTATATATATTTGGATGATCTAAGCTGCCGAAAAATGTAGTTACCTATTATATTAAGAAGTAGTATCCATAATCAGAGACTGATTAGATTTTAAGATTAGTTTTGTGTTGGTGTTATTCTTCTTTTCCTGTTAAAACATTCTTCAAAGCTATGATCAGACAACAATCCAACCTGGAAGACAACTTGTTACTTTTCTATCCCAGCTTAAGTGCCAATTATATGCCAGGCACTTTGCTAGTTTTTGCATTCCTTTACTCACAACTAGAGTTAACTTTTCCTAGTCAGTACATACATGATTTATTCTTGTCTGTTTTCAGAAAATTTGGTTCTATGACTGCCAGATGCTACCTCTTTTGAAGTAGCATTGTCAAACTGCCCCTCCTCCAGGAGGAGCACTGAGATGTAGGGTAGGTCAGTTTTGTTCTCTGGATATCAGGATGGGTATGGATATTCTCCAGCCAAACCTTGTACTCCAGTGCAGGAGGGAATTAAAGGAGAGCAAGCCACATTCAATGGCTGAAAGTTTGCTCCAGACAAGGGGTGTTAATTTTGCAAAACAAAGGGTATGTGGCACTCTTTCAAAAATGTCTTTTGAGAGCATAGAGCAGCAAAGAGCCTGGGCAGGCAGGATCCTAATAAGGAGCTCCTGGGCTCCTTTGGGCTTTACTCATCTGTTGTACCTGCACGGGCAAAGGGCCAGATAAAACATAAGTGGCTTTACTAAAGATAGCCAACATTTGTCAAGGACTTTCAATGTCCAGGCGCTGACTGGTGCTACATGCTTGGTGTAGATTATCTCCTTTGCTCCTCAACAATAATTTCATGGACAAGGTCTAGTAGCAGTCTCCTTTTACCAATAAAGAAGCTGAGCCTTAGAAATATTAAGAAACTTGCCCAAGTTCAAACGGCAAATGAGTGTCCTCATTTACTCTGCAATAAAGCTCCTGAAGAAGGGATTTGTATAACACGTGTATAACATTTGATGGTTTATGACCCTTCCTTCACTGGCGTCATTTAATTTTACTCTCACCTTATCCTGTGGGATGGGTGGCATTTGTTCTTATTTTGAAGATGTGAAAACAGAAGCTGAAAGAAGTTCTGTGGCTCACTTTGCTGTCCTTAGGCAGCAAGAACTTTGATGATAAGTTAACTGGAGAATTAGGTAAATGATCTAAGGTAAATGGCTGTGCTTCTTGTCCTGGACAAGTTGCCTTAGCAGGATGGAGAACAAAGAGCTCTGAGCCAAGAGTCCCTGGCTCCACCACCTTCCATATAACCTGTGGAGTTGTTTCCTCAAGGGTAGTACATCTGGTTCTCAGGGCTCCTTTGAGAGCAAAGAGAGTTTTGTGAGAGTTGTGTATTGCCATGCAAATGTAAGTTATGAATAGTATTATTAAACAGCTACTCTTTGGTGTGTTCTGAAAGCATCTCCATTTAGAGCATACACGGATATGTCTTTCTCCTTCCTGCATCTGGTAAGGTTATGGAATAGTGCAGCACAGTTGAAATGCATTTTCTTCCATTTTTCTAATATCTCATATTTTAGTGAGGTATAATCAACATATGACACTGTATTAGTTTCAGGGATACAATATAATGCTTCCATATTTGTATATATTCTGATATGTTCCCAATAAATATAGTTACCATCCATCACCATACAAAGAATTTTTTCTTGTGATGAAAAATGTTGAGATCTACTCTCTTAGCAACTTACAAATATGCAATATAGTGTTATTAACTACAGTGGACATGGTGGGTGTACATTATATCCTCATGACTTATTTTATAACTGAAAGTTTGTACCTTTTGAACCCCTTCACCCATTTTACCCACCACCCACCCTCCACCCCACATCTACCAATCCCCAACCTGTTCTCTGTATCTATGACCTTGGTGTGTTTCTGTTTGTTTGGTTTTTAGATCTCACATATAAACAAGATCATATGACATTTGTCTTTCTCTGTGTGACTTATTTCACTTAGCATAATACCCTCAGTTTCCATCTATGTTTTCACAAATGGCACAATTTCATTCTTTTTTATGGCTGACTAATATTACATTTTCTTAATTCATTCATCTGTCAGTGGACACTTGCATTGTTTCCATATCTTGGCTATTGTAAATAATGCTCCAATGAACATGGGGGTGCATATATCTTTTCCAGTTAGTGTTTTTGCTTTCTTCAGATAAATACCCAGAAATGGAATTGCTGGATCATGTGGTAGTTCTATTTTCAATTTTTTGAGGAAGCTCCATACTGTTCAATTGTGGCTGCACCAATTTACATTCCTACCAGCAAGGCACAAGGGTTCCCTTTTCTCCATATACTCAGCAACACTTGTGAGTTTTGTCCTGTCAATAATAGCCATTCTAATAGGTGTGAGGTGATTTCACATGGTGGTTTTGACTTGCATTTTCCTGATGATTAGTGAGGTTGGGTAACTGTTCATGAACCTATTGGCCATCTGCATATATTTTTTGGAAAAATATATATTCAGGTCCTCTACCCACTTTTTAAAAAGACTATTTATTTATTTATTTTTAGAGAGAGGGGAAGGGAAGGAGAAAGAGAGGGAGAGAAACATCTATATGTGGTTGCCTCTCGCTCCCCACACTGGAGACCTGGTCCACAACCCAGGCATGTATCCTGACTAGGAATCGAACTGGCAACCCTGCGGTTTGTAGGCTGGCACTCAGTCCAGAGTCATATGAGCCAGGCCTCCTCTGGCCATTTTTAATTGGATTATTTGTGGGTTTGTTTTTTTTTTAGTTGTATGAGTTCTTTATGTATTTTGGATATTAACTCCTTATCAGATATATAATTTGCAAACATTGTCTCCCATTCAGTAGGTTGCCTTTTGATTTTGTTGATAGTTTTATTTCTCCAATTTCTATTTCCATAATATTGGTACCTACTTATGGAGGAATAAATATTATGCAGTGATTGGAAACAGAACAAAGAGAAAGGAAATCAGTAAGAATTGGCCAGATATTAATACAAAAAATTCTATTTAAAAAATGTTACCAATATTCAAAATGTTGAATATTTTAGAGAAAAAAATTTCCTGATTAAAGAACAAAATGTGGTTATAGTATGTTGATGGGGAAAGTATCTTTCAGGCACACTTTTTAAATAAATCGTACAAAAACAGGCTCAGAGGTTTATTTGCTTTAAACTTCACTGATAGAAATAACTTTTTAGTGATACATGTATTATATTTTTCCCGAAGGCATTCAGCATGTCTGGTGATGCAAGCTGAGTCTGTGGGAGCCTGGCTGGTGACAGGGGGTGGGCTCAGCTCCCCGCCCCCTTCCTGGAACAGCATCTGCTTCTTCCCTTATGTTTTCCCCTGGATTCTTTAGCAAGGCTACTAGCTTAGGAAAAAAAAGGTTTTTAGCCCACACTTCCAGCTTTTTTGAAATAATAGTGCCACATCCAGCTAAGCTCAAGGTGTGAGAAAGCTGAGTAAAACTTAGTATGTGGGGTCTTGATGGTTAGCCAGTTCATATGCTGCTGAGTAATAAGCAAGGTTTCTCCTCTCTAAGGCTTCATAGTGAATCCTTAACCCTACCCTTAAGGAAGTATTAAAGAAGCTTCAGGGACTCGAGCGACACAAACTACACAACGAAAGACACGGTGTGCTATAAGCAGCAGGCATGTACTGGTCAAGGAATTAGATTACTCAAGGTAGTGACTCATTCAGCAACTATGTAGTATTTGCGGTTGAAGAGAAACCCTTGCCAGAGAATGACTAAAATCTATTGGCAGCGTCTTTAAAGGAATCATGACTGGGCCTAAACCAGTGAATAAGCAAGTGTGCTTTTTTTCTTCATCTTTTACTGATTCAAGACCAAGAGTAAGAAAACACCATCCCTGTTGATGTCTACAGTTACAGTATGGTCTCCGGGGCATTCCCCACAGCCACTCTTAGTGGGGCTGAGTCCAGACACCTACCGCCGTGGTTGGGCATGGTGTCGTGTGTGTGTGTGTGTGTGTGTGTGTGTGTGTGTGTGTGTGTGTGGTGAGCAGAATGAACAAATCAGACTTATACAAATTGTTACAGACATTTAAAAGAAAACCTAGAAGAGAAAATTCCAAGTTTGGTTTTTGTTTTAGTTTTCTAAGGCTGGCATAACAAAGCTCTACAAACAGAGTAGCTTAAACAACAGGCAATTCATTTTGTCTCAGTTCTGGAGGCTATAAGTCCAAGATCAAGGTGTTGGCAGGGCTGGTTCTGTCTGAGGGATGTGAGGAAGAATCCACTGGTGTCATTCCTCTCTCTGGGCTGCTGGTGGTTGCAGGTAATAGTATCACCCTGATGTCTGCCTTCACCTTCATGGTGTTCTCCCTGTGTGTAACTGTCTCCAAATTTCCCATTTTTATAAGGACACCAGTCCTATTGGATTAGGGGCCACCCTGCTCTAGTATGACTTTATCTCAACTACTTACATCTGCGTGACCTTATCTCCAAATAAAATCGCATTCTGAGGGGGAGGAGTGTCGGACTTCATCTTATAAATTCAGGGGATGGAGACATAATTCAACCTATAACAGTTGCCTATCTATCAACCTTAGATAATATATTATAAAAACAACAGATTCACTTAGAATTCTTTCGTAGTTCATGTTAGTCTCTTCATTAATGCCAGAAAAATTTCAGAAATTTATAAGTTTGAACATATTTTATATATTCTATATGGATTAATTATTTAAAAATGAAAGAGACTCTAACCCCAAACAAAGTACTTCCACTAAAGAAATATTTTTTTAAATTATCTGGTTATAATGCTGTGCAAATACACTTGTATTTAGGAATACAAACACCACCCAAACAACACCTATAAACAATATTGCAAAACATGAAATTTCAATTTAACAAAATTGTATGATAGAGACAAATTTGGTACCTAAAACTTTAAAACTTCAAGAGTTTAGCTTTGAGTTTGCCTGAGCTGCTTTTTTCACAATAATCCTTGAAAAGGGAGCATTCACCTGTGTGAGCACATTTATGTACACTCACACCCCAAAGTGATGTGCGCATACTTATGTCAGTGCTGTTTCCAACACTTAGAAGTTCACTGTGTAAATCAGCGTGAATATAGGCTGTCAAGGGGGAGAGTGACACTTGATCACAATGGTTGAAGAACAAGATGATCAGAAGCATAAACCCAAGAGTAAATAGAGTTCTGGGTAAGTTCTGAGTCCCAGGAAGGTGTCAGCCTTCCTGAGTGAGGACCTTTATCTCTGACTCCAATCTGAAAAGAAGAATGCATTGGCCTTGAAATTGCCTGACTGGCCAATGTAGTGATCCATCCCATCAGAAGGGACTCATTTCTATCTATCCATGAGCTCTACACATCCATATGTGAAGTCACAGCCTATCTCCTGGCTGGATTAGAGGCTTAGTAAGGGAGGGTGGGTACACTTAATACATCCAGTGGATGAAATCACTGGGAAGGTGAGTGAAGCTCTGACCTTTCTTTGTAGGAGCTTCTTTTGTTGGGGCTTGACCCCACACAGTCCACCATAGCTAAATACCGCTATTGTGTCTCCATTCTTTAGACAGAGATGAATTATGAGCAAATTCATTCATTAGGATCCTGGCTACCCTCTTATTGTCAGTTATGATAGATTGTTACTTTAAAGTCTTTTCAGTTCATGGTAGTGCTAAATTTGGCAAATTGATACAAGCACAGCTAGATATGCTTTTTCCAAGTGGGCTAGAGACTTAGAATCATAAAATTTTATAACAGAAGGTGATGTTGGAAATCATCTAGTTCAATTCCTCATTTTACAGATATTGAAATTGAGTGCTATGGAGGTTAAGTCACTTGTGGAAGGTCAGCCACCAGGAAGTGGCAGAAACAGGGTTCAAGCCTGTTTCCTGACCCCCTTTTCTCTCATGAAGCTACCATGTATGATGATAATCCCAGAGCTCGGTTGTAAACCAACAAACAAGTATCCTAAACAGGCCCTCAGAGAGAATGCTGTCCAGTGAATTAGCTATTTGTTTTCTTTCTCTGTGGGCATTGGTCCCTGGTAGATATGTTCAAAGCAGATCCTAGTGACCTCTTTTTAATTTGTCGGCAAATGGTAGATACTCATGAAAAGGAAGAAAAGGTAGATCTTCACATGTACCTCATCCTTGCTTTTCTCCATGTGATAGTCCTCATAGGATATTATTAAATATTTATGTGGTATGAACAATTGCCGATATCAACGAGGCATATATTCCATCCTCTTTCATTGAGAGTTAATTTATCAATAGAAGAAATATGGAACTTATTTTAGACTTCTACCACCCACCCAAAAGTAGTTCTATGCTTTGTGTGTAAATACTCCTTCCTGATTAATTCTGAGATCTTAAGGCTTATGCCCCAAATATTTCATGTCAGTCTAAAAAGAAGCTACACTTTGGGCTGCAGAGATTTAGTGCTGCTTCTGCCAGAAGCTGGTGAAGTGTTCTCTTGGCAAGCAGTGTAGGGCTTGGGTCTAAAAGAAATTAATTTGAGTGTATTTGTCTGATTCTAATAGCGTGACCTCTGAGTGTGTGAGCAGCAAGGCGGGGAGGTGGCGGCAGGCCACGCACAACTGAATTAAAAGAGGCCCTGGCACTACTCAGGAAAGCCTTTCCACACCTGCTTCTCATTTCCTCTAGTTATTTCTGGTAATGAAAATTGGAACCGTTGCTATATATTTTGGGGTTTAGAAGGTCTATACATTTTTCTTTCATGCAATATGCTTGTAATTAAGTGTATATCGCTGTCTACAAGAATACAAGACCTAAGTGTTCCTGGAAGAATAAAGAAAAATTCTTAAAATGTTTTCCCTTAAAAATAGATGTTTTCTTCCCCAATTCCAGCTGGAAGGCTCTGCCATGCCTCAGCCTTCCTACCTGTCTGCTGACATTTTCATCTACAATTCTCTTTACTGTTCTGCACACTGGCTTTGCCCTTCATTAGGGACTTGGATGGCAAAGTGGAATAATAATAATGGCTTGTTTTAAAGAAGCTGAAGTATTTCTCAGGAAAGTTGGAAGCATTTGGATGGGAGAGCAACCCTTCCCAAATTCAGTTTTCACTTGGGCTTTTTATTCTCTAGTCGTCTCCCAGGCAGTCCTAATATCTGTATTAAAAAGGGGGGCGGGAACTATGTGGCTCAAAAATGCCAATTGGAGCCTTCTCTGGGGAGCTCTTAGCATAATTTGTGATGAGTTTAGGGCTGGAATTTGGCCCAGTCCTGAATCAGTCCTTAGGTGGTCCTAGCTCTTTTTATCATGTTGCTAGGGACAGCCTGCCCATCTTTTTATCATTGTCTGCCTTCAATTGACATTCTGAAGTGCAGCTGTATTGATAGTGACTTTCCCCTCCCCTCCCCTCTCTGGTAGCTACTTGGAATCTCATTGCCAAAGAGTAATAACATGATATATATTCATATGCACATATGCACAAGCTACTGTGTTCAGCATTTGCATTTGCCTACACGTCTGCTGTGCAAGGGTATGCCATACAAGAGAGTCAGCCTTCTCTCCCTCCCTGCCATGTGATGTCTATACATTGATGAGTAGGAGAGAGAGAAGCCCTTAGATATATGAAGCTGCCTGCAATTTCCTAATGGAATGTGGCAGAAGAACTTTGCAATAGGACAAGTTCCAGTAAAAAATGTATTCATGGAAGTGCTTCTTCCTCGTGCCTGTCACATATTTGCCCTTCAGAGCACTGAAAATATTAGTTGTGGAATGGCCCACATTCTCTGTCTGGTCAGCAAAGAATAATGCACTGTTGAAGGAGGGGATAATCTTATAATTTTGTTCCTTTTAAAACTGTGCAGACCATGGGGGAAGAGGCCAGGCGAACAAGATCCTGAAGGGGGAAAATGTTGCTATCAATGGCCAAGTTTTCCGAGTGGGCTTTGGTACTGCAGTTTAGGAGGCAAAATGTTCTTTAGGGAGAAAAATCAAAGTTGCCAATGGGATTAGAGGTGAATGGGATTGAAAAATAGTAGGCTGTTCCCTCTAGGAGCTGCTGCTATTTTGAAAGGGCATTCTGAGATGAGGAGTCCTGACTATTCAGAAAGGGCTTCTCTGCCTTCATTCATGCCATGATCTTTTATTGCACTAGCCTGTTCCTGAATGGACCATTTAAATCATGAGTCTTAAAGAAAATCTTTGCAATGGTCCCCTCTGGTTCCATAGCCACAGTCTCTAGGCTGTGTCTGCCCTCCATCATGGCCTCAGCATGGCAAGGTCTGTTGAGATGAATGGATTTCTGGGAAGGAGATTTACAATGGTTACAGAGGCCAACATATGGAATCCACAGACCCTGGGAATATCTAATTTTCTGCACACAGACTTTTTAACTGAGACTTTATCTACTCAAGGTCCATGTCCTCAAGTGAATGAGAAAGAAGTTGCTCACTTGGGGAAGCTTTTCTCCAATTCATCTGGGATACATAATAAGGCTCTTTGATCACATGTATCTCATTCTGCAGACACTGCATGGGATGGAGTGCTACAATATATCTATGCAGACTATGGCAGAAAAAGGGGCAGGAAAAGTATTCCTGAGTGGTAAACTGATTTTCACGTTCTTCAAAAGGACAATTTTTTGACATTTTTTTCTTAACATATAATCTTTGAGTCTGAGCAATTGCTAGTAGATATAAAGATAAATGAGGACTATACATGGAAGGGCAAAAATAGGTTTACAGTTGTTCATGTGGAAAGTAATACAATGGTAAATGAATAATGATACAAGAAGGATCTCTGTGTTTCATGTGCTCAGCACTGTAAACCTACTTTTCCCCCATCCTGTGTTTGTTTAGCATTCACGTAAAGGATAGAGCCAAAGTAGAAATTCTTTTAGTTTGGACACTTTCAGAGGATTTTAATACTCCACACGATCACCATCATTCTCCTCATGTGCATGTCGTGCCCTAGGCCACATGTATGAAATGTGATGGTTAAACATCTGTCGTGGCGGCATTCCAGGTGTCTCAGGGAAGGATTCTGAGAGCTCTAGCAGTGGCCATCGAGCCTAGCAGATGGCAGCATGGCTGTGAGAACAGACTGATGATTCTAGAGTTGGTTCATATAAAACAGGCTACGAAGGGTGGCGGGGAAGATCTAGCCACCTTCTAGCATTCAGTAGCTTCTCCATACACTGAGGTTTGAAAGGATCCTCCAGTATGATACCATCCACCTGTCTGTGCCTCCTGAAGGGGCAACAGCTTCCTTGCTTAGGGCTGGGGGACCAGAAATATCAGCTTTGTAAGTATCTGAAAACATGAATCAAAGGAAGAAAAAATTATGGCTAAGATTTATTAATAGAATTGTTCAGATCCTCTACATTTGTATATTTTTTGTAGTTATTCAATCAGTTGCTATGGGGGGAGGTATTAAAATCTCCAACTATGATTGTAGAATTGTTTATTTCTCCATTAGTCGTTTTATTTCATGTATTTTAAGCTCTGTTATTAGGTGCATATACATTTATGGTTGTGTCTTATTGTTGAATTATGAAAAGCCCCTCTTTTCCTCTGGCAAACTCTTTGTAATAAAGTTGGCTTTATCGGATATTATTATAGCCCCTCCAGCCTTCTTGCTCTTACTGCTTCCCGTTCAATTCATTTCAACCTATTTAATCTTTCTGTTTAAAGTACATCTCTTATAGGCAATATGTGGTTGAGTTTTACTCTTTATCCATTCTGACCATCTCTACCTTTTAATTAAAAGTGTTTAATCCACTTGCATTTAATGGAATCATTGATATGGATGGATCTAGGTCTACCTTTTCCTATTCACTTTTTGTTTGTACCAACTAACATTGATTATGTACCGTTGCAAAAAGTTACGTAAATCTTGGAAATTAGGGAAGATGGCGGTATGCCCTCTGAAAGTCATCCTAGAAAATTGTTTAACGAGCCCACCTAAGGCTCAGCTAAAGGTCAGGGGAAGACAACTATTTGACTTTCTTTTTGCTATCAAGGAAACTAGGGTGCAGAGAGGTTAGTTAACTTGGCCAAGCTCACCCAGGAGTGAGTGTTGGAGTTGGAATTTAAAGGCCAAGCCCATGCATTTGATCACTTTACCATACTGCCTCCCACTGGTTATTGCCTCATTATTGAGTTTATGGACAATTACCAGAGGAAGTAGGGAGGGCCATTGCTCCCTTTTGCTAGCTGTGGTACCTACAGATGGCATTTTCCGTTGAAGCAAGGGCAGCTGTGCGGCACCTCAAGGCACACGTGAACTAAGCCCAGGGGTCCCAGGGCAGTGAGGCTCAGCCTGAATGCACAGAGTGTTTGTTCACTCTGTTGAGCAGGAACTCCTTATGTGTACCACTGCCTAACACATGGTTAGATGCATAGAAAAGAAAGGCTGTTTTCAGGAAATATTACTGAGTGTTCTGCTGACAAGCATTTGTTCTTCTGTTTAGTAGGAGAGTGGGCTGAGGTGAAAGGAAGAGTAGATGACCAGCCAGGAAAGCATACGGTGGAGCAAGTGTTCGTAATGTTTGAGCACTTCCTCATGAAGCAGCATGACCTCCTGCCACCCAGACAGACTCTTTCTTTAGATTTATCTTGCTCATTTGCCACAGCTGTTTGTTATTTTCTTAAACATTAAGCTTTTTATAGCTCTTCAGTTACTTATAAAAAGTATCAGCTATTCAGGCCATACCAGTCCTGGCTCAGTGCTCGTCTAATGAGCAGTGAGAGAGAGCACTGAAGGCACATTTTTGTTGCTTCTATTTTCTCGCTGCTCCCCCAGCCCCCACTCTCACAAGTTTCCCCTTTGGACTCAAATGACTCCAGATTTTTGGAATTCACTAAAAAGGCGAACCACCAGTTGGTCTTTGCTACTTAAGAATGATTCATTGCTGACTCACCTCCCTTCCTGTGTTAATGTTGTGGGCTTTCTACCACTGCTGAACAGTAAAGGAATGGGGTGGGCGGGGGAGGGATTTGGAACCTCACCCTGTAAGTCATCACTGTTCCCAGGGGCTCAGAAAGGACTCAAATTGTCCAGATGCACCTGTGAGCTCTACGATTAAAAAAGCCCCATCCTTGTCATGAAGAGGAAAAAAAGCCCAGGACCAGGAGTGCCTTCACTGAGTAACTAGGTACTGTCTCTTCAATCTGCAACCACGTGGAAGGACCAGTCACAGAGGGGATCTTGATAGAATCCAAAGGAAGAAGCCAGAAAGTGCAGTCAAGAACACAGACAACATTTATGTATTTGAAGAAATTGGACACTTTCCTGGGCTTGGAGGCCTGTGCAATGGTGTCTGGGTCAAACAGACATTCCAAATGATAACTTCACAGCACTTGGGCAATTGTTAAGATCTTAGTGCAAGAGGACGTCACTGAACACAACATGTTCAGAGGGAGTCCTCCCAGCAGAGCTGAGTGTGAGGAGGAGCTGCATGTGTGTTCTGCATGAAGGGTCCCCATCTGTGAGCCAGAGCTTGGGGGTACTTGGAGGGACTGCAAGAGTTGTCTCCAAGCCTTTTTAGTTGATTTAAAGAATAACTGTCCTCAAGTATGTGTATACTGAAACGATTGCTAAAATATCAATTTAAATACAATATCACATTATTGGTGCTTTTTAAAATATTTATTTATACCTTAATATAGCTATAGATTAGAAGCTGCTGTTCTAGTGAGTCAGTGGCTTCATATCCAGAATGACTTACAAGAAAACTCCTTAGGAGCCGCTGGTCAATTTGGGCTGAAGAGGATCAAATTATGGTTTGTTTTCAGGAAACCATGCCCTCATCTCTTCTTTCTTGGTGCTTGAAGAGTTCAAGTCTCCCCTTTAGAAAGGAGGACAACTCACTCAGCCTGTTACTTGGGGTGGTTTTGCAGAAACAGGTCTCCAGTAAACACGTTTTTAGGTGAAAATACTGACTTCATTCCAAACAGTGATGACCCGGATTGATCCCATGTGTCAATCTTGTAAAAGATCTATTTATAGAGCGAATTGACTAATTTTTTTCTAGCTCAGAGGATTTTATGTATACTTCTTCAACCTCATACTTTTAAGGCTTTGTATAATAATGATGACTAATATTTATTGAGCACTTAATACCTGCCTAAAACCATTCTAAACCCTTTACATATGTTATCTGAACAAAGCTCTGCAGTACTTATTATTATTTTCATTGTAATCACAAAGACATTACACTCAGAGAGTACAGGCACCTGGCTTACAGGCACGCATATGGCGCAGCCAGGGTTTGAATCCAGACTGTCTGACTTTTGAGCCAGCACCCTAAACCACCATGCTGTGTTCATTTTATGTCAGAAGTCTGACCCAAAGCTGGAATTTTTTAAAGTATAAATTAACATTGGAAAGGATTCTCTTTTCCCTCATTTGATTTAGGATTTAATTTTCTTTTCTCATTTGAAAAATTATTCTATTGTGTTAAAATCTCTCTATCTAGCTAGCTAGATTTTCAAGTATAAAAACTTGTGGAAATTTAGACATATCAGTTTTCCTAACTGTATTTTAAAAGCCTCTCATTCCTTGCTCTGGCTGGTGTGATTCAGTGGCTTGAGTGCTGGCCTGCAAATCAAAGAGTCACTCATTCAATTCCCAGTCAGGGCACATGTAGGAGGTGGATCAGAGGTAACCACACATTGATATTTCTCTCCTTCTCTTTCCCCTCTCTCTAAAAATAAATAAATAAAATCTAAAAAAATGAAAAATAAAAAACCTCTCATTCCTTCCTTGAGGACTTTGTCTCAGGGGCTCCGTGGCATAAATGTAAGACATTACATTTTCTTTTCTTGGCCTTGGTTCACCAATCTTTAAAGTGAAGCCACCTTTAAAACTATTGTGAAATATTGTGAATTGAAGAAGATATAGAAATGGCCAATAGGCTCAAAAAGATACTGAACATCATTAGTCATCAGGGAAATGCAAATTAGAATACTGAAATACTATTCCACTAGGATGGCAAAAATGAAAAGAGCTGACAATACCAAGTGCTGGTGAAAATGTAAAACGAC
The DNA here is from genome assembly GCA_004027475.1 of Anoura caudifer. Classification (NCBI taxonomy): domain Eukaryota; kingdom Metazoa; phylum Chordata; class Mammalia; order Chiroptera; family Phyllostomidae; genus Anoura; species Anoura caudifer. The sequence continues at coordinate 31,713 of PVKU01002018.1, forward strand.
TAGAACTCTCACACTTCTGGTGAAAATGCAAAATGGCACAGCCACTTTCAGAAAAGCAGTTTGGCAATGTCTCATAAAGCTAAATATACACTCACTATATTATTCATCAGTCCAGTTCTAGGTATTTGCCCATGAGAAATGAAAACTATTACCCACACAAAGACCTGTACATGGTGTTCATAGAAGTTTTGTTCACAATAGTCTCAAACCAGAAACAACCCAACTACTTGTCAGCTGTGAAACAGATAAATTGTGATATATTCATACAAAAGAATATTGCTTAGCAATAAAAGGGAATAGAATGCGAATAGATACAATAACATGAATAAATCTCAAAAGCAACATATTGCCCTGACCAGGTGATCCGTTGGTCAGAGCGTGGTCCATGCACCAACAGGTTGTGGGTTCAACCCCTGGTGAGGGCACATATGGGAGGCAACTAATCTCTCTCTGTCTCTCTCTCTCTCTCTCTCTCTCTCTCTCCCCCCTCTCTCTTCATTTCTTTTTCTCTAAAATCAATAAAACATATGCTCAAGTGAGGGTTTTTTTAAAAGTCCTTTAAAAAAGGAACATACTAAGTGAAAGAAACTGGACAAAATGACTATGTACTCTGTGATTTTGTTTATGCAGAATTTACAAAAGGCAAAACCATAGTTACAGAAAGCAGATCTGTAGTTGTTGGGGTGGGCTTGGGAGTAAGATGGGCAGTGACCATAAAGGGAATGAGGGGACTTTGAAGAAGGATACAAATATCCTCTATCTTGACTATAGGGGACACAATCATTTTGCCAAAACTCACCAAGCTGCACACTTTAAATCACACACCCATAAGCCAATTAGAAAAAAAAAAATGTGTGTAGACCTTTGTGATTGAGCTGTATACGAGACAATTACATTTTTAAAACTTGAAGGTTAGCGTCTATTGATTTCAACCTAACTCATTTCACCCAATGTTTAATAAAAAGGTTTATGGTCCAAACTGTGTTTTATGTACCATCTTAAAATTGAAGGTATTTCTTCAATTAGAAGATCAAGCGGTGTTTTCAATTTAATGTATAAGAAGTATTCAGTGAAAAAAGGGAAAACTAGAATAAATTTGTTCACAGTCAAAATAACTCCATGTTGTTCGTTCAGTGGCTGCACAGTCCTCTAAGGGTCAGCACGCCTTTCTGTTGGTTGACCCACTGTCACAGTGGGTCCGCTATCTCGTGAAGACCCTATTTAGGGTATTAGAATTTTCATGGACCTACTTAGGTGACATGAAGCCCCCTACCACTAGCAATTCTCCATGTGCATCAGAAGCTGAATCTAAAGAACTACTGGGTAAAGTTTAAGGCTGAATTTAATTGTAAAAAAAAAAAATCAGTTTATCTTGTAATTTTGTCTATGAGAATCAATTAAAAAATAGTGGTTTTTTAAATCATCATACCCTGCCCCCTCAGAGGCCTACTCAGCCTCTTCTTCAGTCAAAATTATATTTATTAGGGCTTTACTTTGAGCAAAGCCTTGTACTGAATACAATGGGAAATGCAAAGTTGCTTAAACTATGATGATCGTGGTCCTACTTAGTCAAAATTCTACACTTGGAAATTGGCTAAAACGTATCTAAAATCATGCGAAACACTTATTTTTGGCTATTTCAGGTCGAGGACTTGAAAGACGTGTGTTCTAAAGTCAGGGTGTTTAAAAGTGACTGTGGGGTGCTACAGAAGGATGGCAGCCCAGGTAAGTCTCCCACCCACCTGACGCTCTGCCTGAAATGGCACAGTTAGAGGACTTTGCATTAAGCATTCTCTTTCTTCCAACTGTGTTCAAAGGCAGATACCCTCAGAGAAAATGACATGCTAAATTGCAAATTTCTTAATATTAATTAGGGTTTTCAGATATCTCTTTTTGGTGAGAGAGGTAGCACTTGTTACTCTTCCACTGAGGGAAGGCCTTTATCAACTTTGCTTAATGCCATCCCCAGAAAGGCTTTGCAAGACTTTATTTGCTTTATTTGATACTGGCTAAGGATTGGTGCATAGAGAATAGAGTTGCTATTCAAAGTGTGGACCCGAACTGGTATCAGCATCACCTGGGAGCTTGCTGGAAATGCAAAATCTCAGCATCCACCCCCGGAATGACTGAATTAGAATCTGCATTTCAACAAGATCCCCAGGCATCTAAACCACATCATAATGTTTCTTCGAATTCAAGTTTTCTGCTTCTCTATGCCTATCAGCAGCATGAACATTTAAGGGCTTAAGTCCTTCTGCTGACATATTTGGGGATGTACTAAAGGTCAGGTATCTGATCCCTTCTGCCATGGAGAGCCTTGAACCATTCAACAGGTTTCCTCTGAGATCTCCCCTGATGTTTACTTACCTCTTGTGGTTCAATGAGCATCTTTGTAAGTAAGAGGAAGAAATTACAGGTATATGAAAAGCTGTGCACACAGCTAAAAGGGGCTCAGATTATGAGAGAATGCTCTGTGACACTCTTTATTCAGTAAATATTAAATGCCCTTCCTGTTGGCTTGAAAATGGCTTTTGCATGGCTTTGGTACAAATGCATTTTGTAATCCTTTCAAAGCACCTGTTGTTTTGTTCCTACCTGGGTCCTATATGGATGACTATATTTACTCACTGGGGTGTGTGTGGGTTATTTTATTGGCTGAATCTATTTCTTCCAGGCTCTAGCTGATGTCTGAGCATAGATTTTTCTCCTTAACACAGACAATGCACCTGAGGTGTGGGTGACTAACATCCCGAAATGGTGACCCCTCTCCCCCATCCTTTCAGGAGATGCTTGTCCACAGAAGTGGCCTGCACCCTTGTAAGAAGTCACCCTGGCAACAGGAGTCAAGAGACAAGGCCCTGGAGAAGTCATCTGACTGCCCTGTGCCCTAGTTTTCTGCCCTGTAAAATGGAAAGATCAGACCAGATGATGTTTGAGGTCTCATCCAACTCTAAATCAAGAAAAAGAAAAAGTAGAATGGGAATTGGATTGGTGCACCATGAACCCTTTTCTCCTATTTGATCCCCACAACTCCGAAATGGAGCTTCTGTCTTACAGATGAAGAAACTGAGACCCAGAGAGGGTACGTGCCTCCCTCAGTTTCAGACAACTCAGAAGGCAGGGCCTGCCCTCAAGACTCAAACCCAAGCATCATGATTTCACCCCCGAATCCTTTTCCCTAAAGGTCAGCTGTCACCAACTCAGCCTACTTGCTTTGTTTAATAAGGTTTTTTAAGGCTGTGCAAACATCAGCCAGCCCAAATCTATCAGGTACTGCACATACTAAAAGAAACAAGCTTAGCCCTGGCTGGTGTAGCTCAGTGGATTGAGCTCGGACTGCGAACCAAAGGGTTGCCACTTCAATTCCCAGTCAGGGCACATTGCCTGGGTTGCAGGCCAGGTCCCCAGTGTGCAGGGGAGGGGGGCATGTGAGAGGCAACCACACATTGATGTTTCTCACCCTCTCTTTCTCCCTCCCTTCCACTCTCTCTAAATGAATAAATAAATTAAAAAAAAAAAAAGAAACAAGCTTAATACAGTTTCATTCAGGCATACCGCAGCAGGAAACATGTAACAAGTTTGGATTACACATTCTGAAGAGGGCAAAGTACTTCTCTAAACTTTGCCTCTTAGTCTCAACACTCCTCTCATAAAGTAGGCAGAGGCAAGTGCCATTAATGCCATTTCAGAGAGAGAAAAATGGAGGCAAAACAATGAGATGAGCTCCCCACGATTTTGCAGCTGTCCAACATTTTTGTTGTCTTTCTTCTCATCTAGCTGCTTGTCCTGACCACTGCCATCATACTCCCTGTTCTCAAGCCCAGCTGTAGCTCTTCCTTGATGGGAGCCCCAGAAGCTGGGGGTGCAGGTAGAGGGATGTGTAAGGAAACAACTAGGGAGGTGCAGAATGGAATGACCCTACGGATATGCTTAGGTGTTGATAGCACAGGAAAGGATCTTCACATTTCATCTAAGGACATGATTGGACTTAAATATTTTACTAGCTTCAGTTAAATCTTCTCAAATTTTTGGCCCTACTAAAAACAGGTACTTATTTATCTGGAGTTTAATACAAGTATAGCTTTGTTCTGCATGGATAAAACGCAAAAAAGTCAAGAACAGTTAGCTAGAGTCAGAGCAAGTGAGAAAAACAGCTGCTTTCTTTTTTATTTTTATTTTTAATTGTTATAACACCCAAGTAGCAAAGAGAGTGATTTAGTGTTGTGGCTAAGAATTTGGACATCAGACTGTGTTTGCATCTTACCTCTGCCATGTACTAACCTTTTGACCCTGAGGAAGTTATTTCTCAGGTCAGTTTCCTCATCTGTGAAATGTGGGTAATGATGGAAGCTACCACCATTATGATGGTAGTCGTGAGGGTTAAATGAATTAATACCTGCCAAGTGCTGATAGCAGAGCCTGGGTGATAGTAGGAACTCAACAAATGTCAGCAATTGCTATTCTTGTTATTAGTGAGGAAGGAGGAGGTAAATTTTAATTTAATTTAAACCTAGTACTATGAAATTGAATTTTAACATACCAAATAAGGAACATACATCACCAACCGAGAAATTCTACATGGTTCCCCAAATCAAGAGGTGAATTGTACATGGGCTGGGAAATAGCCAGTCTATTTAGGATGACCAAACATGGAAGATGATGCAAAGAAATGGATAATGCGAATAACCCAACGTAAGACCTACATTACTATCCACTGTTTGAAGTGATGGGTGGCAACAAACGAACAGTAGGTTGTATAGTAACAGGAAGGGCAATTCCCCCATAGCAAATAAATGTTTACTCTGGTTTATATATCCATCTCTAGTGCATACAGGTACTATGCATCAGTTTTTCTCATCCTAATTAATCAACTCTTCATGAGCTAATGAATTCAGGTCCTGGAGCTACCAGCAATTCTTCCCCTGGATTGAGGGAATTCTGAGAACCTACAGCCTGCAGAGTCTGGTCACTAAAGTCATTTTACCTCTTTCTCGTATACCTTTCATAAGATGCCAGAGTTTTAAAGGATCTTGGCTCCTATTTCAGTTCTACCAAAGTCGTTTTACCTATTACTTTTTCTGCTTATGAGAAAAAACAATGCTGTAGATGCCTTTGTGGGAAAGATGAATTTACAATAGACCACACTAAAGGTAAATGTTATCATTATGTGGAAAGTTCCTCAGACACGGTGAGAAGTGGCAGGGTTTGGAATTGACTGGAAAGTGGTCAAAACAAGCAAACTTCTCAGAAAGATCCAAATGATTCTTGCCTGCAAATTTTAATAGTATACAATTGCCTATATGACAGGTGGAATTCCTCCATGGGTACTATCAAAGCAGTTCTTGGCCACACAAGAAAACTAGTTGCATTGCTTTCCCATCATCCACTGTTTGTCATCTAAAAAAATATTTTTTTCTATAGCTCATCTGTTCAATGTGCATGGCTCTGATTTTTGACAGTTCCAAAAAATTAAATCCGTTCTCAAGCAGTTAAAAATTTGCCACCCCTGAAGTGTCGAAAGAATGTGGTACAGGAGGTGACCCAAAGGCTGTGCAATGACAGTGACTCCAGGGTAAAGGCAGAGCCGCTTGGTTCGCTGGCCTGATGGAGCGATGCCAACTCGGTGGGGTAGGTCCTAGGGTGTTTACAAGGGAGTACAGCATGCTGCTAAGTGGCAGATTCCTGAAGCCTGTCTCTGCGTTCTAATCCTGACTTCCATTTTCTGGCTGCAGGACCTTGAGCAAGTTACTTAGCCTCCTCATGGCTTAATTTCCTCATCTGAAAATCAGTTTGAATCTCATTGGTTGTTATAAGGCTCAAAATAGTTAATGCATTTAGAGTGCCCAGCACAGAGTCACTGGGTGCATGCTACTTCAGGTTGATTTTTATCACATAATCAGCCATCTTTGGTCCCAGCTCCTGAGAGCCCACTGCTACCACTGCTCACCTGGGCAGGTAGTGACAGCAGGCACCTCTTCTCAGCAAGCTCTGGCTTTTCCCAGGAGCAGCCCTACTCCTTCTGACTGATTTTTTTTTTTTTTGCTTTATTTCTCTCTGTCTCTCCTTGTTTTTCCTCCTCCTCTTCCTTTCTCTTTTCTGTATATCTCTCTTTTTCTGTTTCAACTATTTCTCTTGGTGACAATTAATGAATAATTTACCATATATTTTTTTAGTTTTATGGGCATAGTGATTAATATATGTGTTTATTTGTCTAACTGGTTTTATAATTCTAGAGAATTACAGAGAATCAAGGACCATATCGTCTATTTGTTTTAGTGCTATAGTGTAGAGAGCATGGTACTTCATGCTGTGTGAATATTTGCATCTCAGAAGTGCTACTATTTGCAACTTGTAAAAGACGGTGGTTGAAAAAAAAACTATTTTGAATGAAACTTACTATTTGAAAATATCTACTTCCAAATTTTAAGAGAGAAAACAACTTTTCAAAATGAACAGAGTTTAAAACTGTTATTCATGTTACACCTACAGCAAAAGTAATTAAAAAATAAAATATTAGTGACAAAGGCCACATTTCTACGTAACTATTATAGAGGTTGTCATAAGAACCAGAACAGGTATAATTTCTTGGAACTAAAATTAAAATTAGTCTGTTCTCCTTTAGCCAGATGTTGGTATTGGAACAATATAATGCATTGCTTGACAGTGTGAGGCCCCCACCAGGCTAATTTACGGGATTTGGAATGTTAAGGCCAATCAAGGGATCTGATTGTTTCAACAGTGCTAAATCTTCAAGATCAGGGCTGTGCTAGTCTGAACTTCCGCTTTCTCACCTCCACCCCCTGCTTCCTTCTCTCCCTCCAAGCAGTTTTATTCTATTGTGTTTGCCACATTTAAGTTGTGTAGAGAACAGTTGAAGCGGGAGCCTGGGTTTCCATCCTAGGGTAAGATTATATATGGAAATTCGTGGGGGTCTTTCTGTAATTACCCTTTGTGCATTTGATGAAACCACTGCTGAGTTGGGAATGACTGACAACCTTGACTGAGGGGGGTTGGACGGAAAAGTGTATTTGTAAGGTTGGGATGAATTACTCAGGGAGCAAGCCCCGGGGCAATATGGCACCACTATGCCAGTCTTCTGTCTAAGGAAACACCTTCATTAGGCTCACAGACTCAAACCCTGGCATTTAGCTGGATGACATATTAAAAATGCTTTTTAATCAATGTGTTGTGAAATTAACTTGGACAAAAAGACTGTATACAGCCCTCCCAATCTGATTATTCAAAGCCCTGCAAATGCGTAGAGGGCAGTGATAGATGAGGCACGCTGAGCTCTATATGACAATCACTTATACAGAGCCAGTGTCTGTGTCCCAGTAACATCTCGCTGTTCAGTGAGATAAAAACAGAGGCAGAGACATATGCAGTTTAGTTTTTTCCCCTGTGCATCCAAGTTGCTAATTTTTAGTTACTGTAAAGAAAATATCAGCTTTCTAGTAGGCAGGGAAATTTTTGCTTGAGTTAAAAAAAAAAGAATGGAAAAAGTAGACAAGTTTTTATGTTTATTTCAGCCTTTATGGAAGGGGTTGCCAAACCATTAACAAGATAACATGCAAAATCTCTAGGTGTGAGGCTAAGAGTTATTGTCCTGGCTTAATAGCTGGCAGTGGAGAGTACTTAAAAGTTGTACACCAGACAAGTTAATCCAACTAGGGATTGGATTTCATGGGGTGAAGGGCCCTGTGATTCAGAAGGGAAAAGGGATAAGACAGAGAAATCACCTGGAGAGGAGGTGTAAGGAACAAGCAAGACTGGTGACAGCCAAACCTTGTGGATGGGACGATGACAGCCACAGGCTCCCTTTTAGGATGAGTGTTACTGGATAATGACAGGGTGGAGAGCTTAGGGTGCTGCCACACGCACTTGTTTGCCAGCCTCCATGCTCGGTCAGTGCTACCAGGAAAACACAGTCAGTACTCCTGGCCTGGTGGGAGTTGCCTGAACCTCAGAATTCTTTTTATTGTTGTTGATGGTTTTGCACCCCACTCTTTTTAAGGGCAGGGCTGCTTTCCTTTCTGTTCTGTATTCTTGTTCATTTTTCCTAATTGATCTTATCTCTCTGTGAGCCTCAGTTTTCCAATCCAGAAAATAATATAATAATTTAGGCAAAAAATAAGTCACTGTCAGGTATAGAAAAGGCATTCACTAAACATCCATTTCTCCTTCTCTCCTCTAAAACTGCCATCAGAGGGAAAACGGACAAGGATTTTTTAGTGGCATGCTGTCTAGGGTCCCTAGCAAAGGGTGTCAAAGCACATAATTTCTCTGCTGGGGCTTGGTGCTCCCGGGAAGCCCTTCAGGTGGGCCCCTTGGCTGCCAGGGAAGGGAGGGGTAGAGACAGCAATAGGACCAGCTTTTTACTTCTCCCTCCCAGGACCACTCAAATGTTCCCCTTACCAACCACTAAGTCCAGGTAAGAGCATGTGACAGTAAAATTTCATCTGTTTTCAACACAAGACCACCCATTTTTCAAAAGGCAATTAAACCTGGTTCTGGGATCACAAACATGACACAATCACCAGAAAGATTTGGCCCAGGCTCTTCTTAGACCTGGGATTAGGCACTTGGTCTGAACTGTCTTCCCCTCCCTTCCTCCATCCCTCCCGGGGAGTGGGACTAGCAGAGGGGTGGATGTGTAGCTCTAACTAACTGCAGATTGGGGGGGGTGTGGTTTCCATACCAAAGCTATTGTTCCCTAACTCCCATCCCCTGAGAGGGCAGGGGAGGTTTTCTTAATAAACCTCCCCATAGAACCCATGAGATGGAGAAGGGAAGAATTTGCTTCACTTTCCTTCTTCTGGTTAAAGGGCTGTTTGACTCAAAGAACTCCATCTCGGCAACTTCCTACGCACCGTTTCTATTAAACGACAAGCCTGGGTGACTGCTCCAAATAACATGACTTGGGAAACTTCACTTAAAAAAAGCAGAAAAATTTTGCCTGCCCTGAAAAACTATTTAGGTGGCAAGTGATTTGGAATAATGATCATTTCGGTTTACCACTTCAGACTGGGTAGGAGCTTGCTTGTTCTACTCTGTTGTTATCTATATGGGGCAAAGGCAAGCAAGGGCTGTTCTGTGCAGATTCTGAGCTCATGTGGGAAGGGTGGGAGGTTGGGGTGGGATTGATGGTGAACCATTTCATGGGAAAGGAATTGTGCCCTGACTGACTTAATTATTTGCAAGATCAGTTCAGAAAAGTTATTTCCTTCAATCATTCAGATCAAAAAGTAATTATCTTTGGAACACTCCCCTCTCATTCATAAAAGCACTGACTTCTCTTCGCACACAGGCTTACCTTGGCTTCCTCCTTTCACGACCATCCTTACCTTTTCCTTGAAACTCCATCCTAAAATGGCTAATGCTGACAAAAGAGATGGGAAAAAACCAACCAACCAACCAACCAACCAACCAACCAACCAACCAAATAACCAACCAACAAAACAGCATGTTTCTAGGCCTGCAGCAAATTGAAGTTACCCCAGAAAAATACTGGTTTTCATCCTCCATCAATCAATGAGTATTAATTTTTGTGACTGGCTTGATATCAGCTAGAGAGTGTGCAGGAAAAAAGATCCAGGGCATAAGAGGAGACCTTCACTGAAAGATCAACTCTACATTTCACGAGCAGTTTAAAACCCACTGTGCATTCAGGAGTAATGGCGCTCAGCAGAAATCTGAGATCTTGTCTCCAAAATAAGGTAGATTCCGACATGCCCTCTTACGTTGAGGCTGTCTTCTTTACCTTTGATCAGTTAGTCAGAACCGCCTGGTGTTGAGAAATGTTCCTGTCTTCATGCCCTAATGGAAAATAAGCAAATATCTAGGCACCTGTTCTGAGCCAAGCCTCTGTTTCATCTAGTCACATATCTACAGCGCGGGGCACAAGGAGCAGTGAATTCAGGCTGATATTTAGCCAGTGTACATTAGTATAGATATAGCTGTTGTGCAATAAAAAAGTGCAACATTTTCCCATGGCTGGTAAATAACTGTGCTCTTTGGGACCGCCTGAACCATTCCTGTGGTGTAGCAACTAAAGGGTTAACACCTGGCATGGTGCGGGGCTTCAGGTAAGGAGTTTGATTGTTTGACCGCCCCCCCAACTTTCCCTCTAGGTTGTTAACTAATTTGAATATCACCCCTGGCTTACATTCTTCATGTTGAAAATGAGGGATCACACATTTACTTTTCTCACTATTTCAGGAAAACTCTTAAATTTTACAGTGACATCTAGAGTCCTTTGCTACTTGGGTAAAGAAAGAGCCACTAATTAGATATTACTTCTAGGAATTTGTCTCAGCCGTGCACTTAGCTTCTTTTCTCTTATTCATCTGGGGTTGGATCCTCAGGGATGCAGGCATTGATTCAACAATTTAGACCAGTTAATTAAAGCTTCAAGGCCTCCGTAAATACAATTCTTCCTCTGTAGCACCAGAACACTTGGTGTACATGCATGGTAGGAGAAGATGTAAAAACACAAAAGTAGCCTAAAAAATGGAGGTGTCACTATTCCTTTACATTTTCAGTAAACTTCCAAATGGAGGCAAATTGTGAAGCATGAAGAGGGATCCAGAGTGGTCTTGACCTTGGACTTGCTACCTCAGCCAACCTCTGTCTGGTACTACTTGGAGCTAGAGCTGGAGGTCAAGTTTGTTCAGGGACATTCCTAGCTGAATTCTCCTCATGAAAAGGCTAGAAGCTGTGGAGTGTGTAGACCATTTCTAATTTCTTCAGGAACATATTCCACCGCGTTGCTGTTGGCTGTTTGATTTGTTTAAGTTTGCATATTTCAGTGAATATATAGTGTGTAAGACAAGCTATTGCAAGGGATGGGAACATTTTCAAACATTAAAAGCTAAATGACTTGGAAGTCAAATAAGTAAATAATGACAATAAGGGAGTGGTCATTGTATATGAATGGGGATACAAATGCTTCAAATTTCAAATGAACAGGATGGAGTGTTAGAGCAGAGCAAACCTTCGACCTAAATGCGCTTCCTTCATTGATAGTCTACCAACCAAACAAAAAGGGAAAGGCTATAGCAATTAATGCAGTGTTTTTCATCCTTAGCAACTTAGGGATCTTTTCAAATACTCATTTAGAGTCCCAGTATTAACGTAAAATAATGTCACTTAGCCCTGGCCAGTGTGGCTCACTTGGCTGGAGCATCATCCTGTACCGAAAGATCTTGGGTTCAATTACCGGTCAGGGCACATGACCAGGTTGAGGATTCCATCCCCACCTGGGGCAACTGGCTGATGTTCCTTTCCCACATCAATGTTTCTATTCCTTTCTCTCTCCCTTCCTCCCTTCTCTCTAAAAATCCAATGAGCTTGTCCTCGAATGAGGATTAAAAAAAAGTGATGGTGTCATTTAGCGCATTCTGTGGAGGGGCCAAGGGTAGGAGGTTTCTATATTCCTTCTACCATAAACATTTTTAAAAAATAAAATAAAGTAAAATAATGTTACTTAAATAAGTTAAAGAAAAATGAGACATAAACTCATGCTTAAAGCTCTTACACAATTTCAAAGGGAAATTTACAGATTAAGTACAAATAAAAATAAACATAAAGAAAATTAAATGTACAATGTTAATTTAATGTTGACAGATGAGGTTTTGCTGGCAATAAAATGCCTCTTGCCATAGGAGCGTGGTGTTGCCCACAATGATACACATCCTTCTGAGTTCAGTATGTCTCTACTGTGAGCTTCTGGGAGTGACTCAACTCTCCCACTCTTTTCTCCATTCAAAATCCTCAAAATCAATCATTGGATAGCATATTGGGATAGCCCCTTGACTTCACTTTATGTGAACACATTATTTATGTATCCAGGCTCCTTCTTTCCTCTGTCAGCTATGAAGGTCAAGTAGTATTAGTTGGTGATTATATCATAAAATACCCAGGGAAACACAAACCTTGCAATCATATGGTATTTCTTGTTAGTAATTAATGAGTAACATTTATAAAGTACTTACCTTGTAGCGGACACTGTTCTGGGTGCTTTATGTGTTTTAATCCATATAACCCTCATTACTACATTATGCAGTAACCCCATTGTACAGATGAGGAAACTGAGTACTGGGAATTTCCAAGGTCACACAGCTAGTAAGTGGCAAAGCCAGGTTATAAATTCAGGCAGTCTAAACCTGGATCTTAACTACTTTACTATATAACCCCTCGTAGGTTACCAGAATCCAGAATATGCTTATATTAATTTTTCATGAACTATAATAAAACACAAGTTTCTCCTAGAGAGCTCTAGGGCCTCTGAAAAATCATCTGTGAGCCCCAGTTTGGGAAACAGTCATTCAATTCTGATTTTTAAACTCTTTCTATTTCTAGATATAATTACAATGTGGCATTCTTTAATTTTTTTTTTTACATTTGATTTCGAGTATTTCTTTTTTTATTTTTATTTTTATTTTATTTTAATTGTTGTTCTTGTACAGTTTTCTGTCTTTTACTCCCATCCCAGCCCACTGTCCTAGCCCTCCCCACCTCCCTCCCATTTCCACCCCCTAGTTTTTATCCATGTGTCCTTTATATTTGTTCCTGTAAACCCTTCCCCTTTTCCCCTGATCTTCCCTCCCCTCTCCCCTTCTTTAATTTTTTAAGTGCAAAAATATGTCTTGATTCTACCCATGATTACTTTAGTTACAGGTATTCTTAAGGCTGTAACATTGTATTCATTCATTGCTGCAAAAGCCCAAAAGGGATGGCATGTAGACACAATAAAATGCACATATCCATGTAGTGTTAACAAGGACAAGAAATTACAGAGAGGCATGGATTGAGTCGCATTGCCTTTGATAGGAATAGTGTGATGTGGTGAGTGTTCTGGGGTGAGTCATATTAAACTCTGAAAGATGCTAGGAGAGGGGTGGTTGGCTGAAATCTTGAAAGGGAAGGCTGGGTGCAGAGACCTGCCAAACCCACCCTGCCCTGGGGATGGCAGATGGGAGAAAATTCTGGAGATAGTGATCAGAAGTTATAACTCATTTGGGCTTTAACAGAACATTTTGAGAAATCTGGGAGTAGCAGAGTGGGAAGGTTAAAGAAACAGACAGAAAAATCACCTTAACCTTTTGCCATTGACTTATATATAAAACTTAAATAACTTAAATACTGCACCCAGGTAGGTATTAGTTCAAGTTTATTCCTCACTTGCCCACGCCTTCAACAGGTTCATCTGTTCATCACTGTTTGCTTATCTTAGATTGTAAATGAAGACAAACTGGGGAGCATGTTGAACTTCCTCCACACATCACAATGCTGTAAAAAGACACACTAAAGCACTTTTAAATGATACATCAGCAAAAATTATTTATTGAGCATCTACCATAGGCAAAGCTCACTGTTAGCTGCAGATGAACAGAAGGATGAGTAATTTAAGATTCCTGCCATCAAGACATTCCCTAGGGGAAGATAGTGAATGGAACACATGAATGGAACATAGTAAGGCCTGCCACTGATAGCATGGTGGCTAAGCTCTTGGATTGTAGAAGAGAGCCAATTCGAATAGTAGCTCTACCAAATGGCTGGGTGCTCTTGGGCAAGCTAACCCCATTTTCCTCATCTGTAAATGGAGTTGATAATAACGATGGTACCCATATCATAGGGTTGTTGTGAAGACTAACTGAGATGGTACACGTACAATGCTTAGTATGGACCTGTAGCTGCTGAGGCTCTGCTAACAACGAATATGTCTGACCAAGGGTCTTCCTTTGATTTACTGGAGTCAGCTCAGCATGATCTGTAGGAAGGTGAGGGGAGAAGCTTCAAGAGGCAGCACTAGTTGGGCAGTGCCTGGGGTCAGTGTGGGCAGGTACCACTGCCCTCTACTGGAGACAGTTTTCACAGATTTCTAAGAAATACCCAAACTATTTGGGTAGTCTCTGGTTCCAACACCCTGTGTTTACAGCCCATCTGAGGTCATTTTTCCTCCTTTCAGATACTTGGGAGCCAGAGGAAATTCTGTTGTCTGCCAGCCTCAGCTCCTTACCTGCTTTTAAATAATATGGAGTCTGGACAGGTATTGATTTTTCTGCTTTTCTCTGATGGCACTCATCAGTCATTTTATATTACTGGAGAGTCCATTAGCAGTAAAAATAAAGGATGGAAGTTACAAAGCCCATTAGAGAAACTTACTCTCTGTATCTGTGGGGTGAGGGAAACGATTAAAAGCACGTCATCTTATAAACATTCTAATAGAGTTATTAGAAAAGTGAATAAAGTGAGGATGTGATTATCAAGAGAAGAAAGGAAATGCCCCTTAGTAAGCAGTGAACTAGGAGGGAGTGCCCCAAGGTTCCACGACACTGTGGTGGGCATGGAGCTCAAATGCTGCATGTGGGTGAGATGAAAAGAATATTAAATGCCAGAATAAAGGAACACAACACAACAGAGCTTCAACCACAGGCTCACACATGAATGCATCTCAGAACTGTGATGGCAGAGCCACGATGAGAGAAGGTAGGAATTCAAATATAAAGGGAAGAGGTGATAATACAACCCTGATTTTGAAATGTAGTCAAAGGAGGGAAACAAAGCCACGTCTCTGCTGGGTTAGGCATCCACGCTGCAGCTGTGCAGGTGGTCACTAAAATGTGCTTAAGTCCCCGATGGGGGGGCGGGTGCTGAGAGGGGGAGAATAAAGCAGGGACAGACCTTACGGAATCTGACGCATGTCGACACTGGAGAACATAACTGATGATGCAGGGGTCCTCACGCTTCCTGGGTTGGTATAAGCCATTATCGTGTGTGAGTGATGAGCAACATTCTTGGCACATGTTGGCACTCAAAAAATGTTATTCCCTTTCTCCTTTCCCTATGAGTGGGAGAGTGTATTGAATCTATTATGAATATTATGAATATAGTGACTATTATGCTGCAATTAATGCAATTTCCTTTTATTTTCATAGCTTCCAAGAATAAATAGTTTTCACACTAAGAGCTGTTTGGACATCTGTTCTCTTTAGTTGAGAATTAACTATATATTAAGTTGTCTGACCCTCTTTGGTCCAGAAAGCAATAAATACTTCCACAGACCCCTGTTGTAAGTGGCAAAATTTATGTTTTGTTTTTTCATCCTGCTCACATAGAAAATTGTTTGGCATCATTCTAGGTTTTTCTACTTATTATAAAGTTGCTCCATAGTATGTATTTTTTTTTCTGATAGTAATTTACTGTCTATAAAGAGTGTAGCAGTAATACTGGAAATAATAAAAAATTTTCACAGTTCCACTTCTCTAACATCTGAAGTATTTTCCATGTTCTTCCAATCTTTATCTATATGCATATTTACTTTTTACATAGAATTTGCATTTTGCTTTTTCATTTGATGTTATTTTATATACATTTTCATGCTGCTTCATGGCAGTAATATTTATAATATTTAATGGTTATAAAATAGTAAAGTTTGTCTTATAACTTACTGAGTCAATTCTCACATTTTTTAAAGATATTTTACTATCTATTTTTACCATTATTAATAATATTATCATTGTTATATAAATAGGTTTTTTCCTCCACGAGCACTTCCTGTGAATAAATTTCCAGGGATATGGTTCCTGATGTAAGTGACTGATTATTTTCCTGAAAGGTTCTATTATTTTATTCTGCCAGGAGCCATGAATGAGGCTTCTTTTGCTTATGCTCTGACAGCATTTGATAGTGCTGACTGAATAAATACTCTCTTCCCTCATCTCACCTGGGCACCCTCCTATCCTCGGTTTTCACCTACCTCTCTAGCTGTTCTTCCTTGGTTTTCTTTGGACTCTCCTCTGCCTCTACATTTTTCTTCAAGGTCTCTTTTCCTGGGACTCAGGCCTGGGCTGTCTGCTCTGCTCATGTTTTACATTCTCTATGGAACACCTCGTCCCCCCTGCAGTGGACTTTAACTACTGTATTGTTGGGCACGTACCTTTCTGTACACCACTCTCACAGCCAAGTGTCAATGGACATCTGCTTTCCCCGTTTCCAGTCCTGTTTCCTCAAAACCATTCTTCATACTATAGCCAGAGCCATCTCCCAACATGTCAGTTGGATCGTGTCACCTTCTGCAAAAAGCCCTTAATGAATTTCTGTTGCTCTTAGGAAATAATTAAGATTCCAAAACAAGGATCCCAGACCCTTCATGGTATGACCTCTATCTGTTTCTCCTGCCATCTCTGTCTCCCATTCCCTTGTATGTACCGTGGCTTCCCTTTTATTGCGTGCTTGTCAACACCCTTCTTCCCCCTCTTTGTGTAGCTGGCTCCTACTCATCCTTCATAGTTCAGAGAGGCCTTTCCTGGGCACTAGGTAAGTTTAAGTTCCTTTGTTCTACGTTCTTCAAGCTACACTTGCTATACTTTATTGAAGCCTGTTTCTGGGTGCATCAACTCCATAGCACCTCTGGCCTGCCCTGTGTATGGGCCAAGAGAGCTCCTAAGTCCAAACAAGCTCTGAGCAGCAGGTGCCTGCAGTAAGAGTTGGTGGGTGTACACAGGGGCAGCGGACACTGGGGGCAACAGGTGATGCGCTGGCAGCCTCTGCTGCCGTCTACCTCTCACACTGCTCAAATCCACTCATGCTCCAGGTTAAATTTATTCTGTCCTGTCCCCGATTCTTCAAGGTGGTGGCTCACCCCACACTCACCTGGTTTTCCTCTCAATTAAAAAAAAAAAAAAAGATTTACAACAGCAGGGCTGGCAGGACAGCTACAGTGCCTGATGCTGCCCTGAAGCATGACTAGTATTCTCTTCAAGGATGGCAGTTTTGCTGGTCTAGGTGACTTGCCCAGTGGAATAACCCAGAAATTCCCCCCTGAGCATCTGAGCCTCCGGTTTGTGTCAGCTTCTGATTGCCTCTGGTTATTGTGCTTTTACAGAATAGGAAACACAAATTGCCTAATGGGCCACTTAGATGAGTGTCTTAGATCACTTAGATAGGTGATAAGAGGGACCACTTCTGTCTTATATTCAAAGTATCCAAAGTAGATTGTGCACCTTGAAGGATGACTTTATTCCAAACCTAGCACCTTAGCTGGACCCCGTGGATGTCTGTCTGACACCTCCAAGCTGTCAGCATACAGACTGTACAGTGTATGAAAAGTACAAGGACTCCTGAGGTCGTAGGCCATTGTGGTACCTCCTTCGCTGTAACATGGGTCCCTAGGTCTGAAGCAATATGATGTGTGATTTCATGTCAACAAATCAGATAATCAGGGAGCTCTCATATGCATATGGTGGACCAGCTAAGGGTGTGGGCAGGGAAGGTGCACCCATACCTGGAACACATATCAGTCTCAGGAAGGATGAATGACTGCCCTACTCCCAGCCTGGGTGAGGAGACCTGGTATAATTACCTTATCATCAAGTGTCTGGTTGGTGTCCTCAAGAAATGGTAACATTTTAGGTCCTCAGTGTTGGTATCTGCTGCTGCGAGACCAGACACTGGGTAACAAGCAATAAGAGCTAGATAGACCTTGGTGCTCGATCTTTCTGCCTCCTGCTAATTGCTCTCTCTCCATTCTTTTAGGCACCTGATAATAAACATACAGAGATGTATGAGTTAGTGAGATACCTCCAGGATTTTTTTTTTTTTTTTTTTCACAAACCTCGTGCTCTTGTCTCCTGATCTCTTTTCAAAATGTACTTTTCTCAGATGTCCTTGGGATCCAATCCGAACAGATCACACTGTACTTCAAATAGGCTATAAGAAAAACATTGGATCAAACTAAAACTAAAATTAAAACTTTTGGGAGTAGGGGGAGAGGTGGGAGATCTGGCTCAGGAAGAACAAACTGACATGCAGGGCAGGGGAATGGGTCAGGGAGGAGGGGCAACTGCCCAAAGAACCTAATTCTGTTTAGTCATTAGTTTGGTATAAGCCATTATCTCTGAAGACTCATTTTTGCAAAAGATCAGTTCGCATCCCTATATTTCTTTTGTAGTGGTTGTATAATGTTCTGAAGCATGTTACCACAGGAAAATTTCTTCTTTCCTTCCATATCCCCAATGCCTAACCCAGTGCCCTGCTGAAAGTCCTGAATAAATGCATATTTGTTGAATGAATGAATGAATGAATGAAGTCTTTGATAGATAAAGGACTCTTTATAGGAATCATTTGAATAGCAAGCTCCTTCAACCCATAGAACACAGAACTTGATTGCAGAACTTTGTTTAGACACACACTTCAAGGGTATGCTTTCTGATCAAGGAAAGCATGGTTCTAAATGAATCATGCCTTTCACAGTGTCTGAGTCACCTCACACCCCTCCACCTCATCTGATAACTGGTCCTTGGCAGATCTGCCCTTTTGCTGGGGATTCCCCTGGGCTATCACCACTTGCCTACCTCTGTGTATGCTGCTGCATCATGCACAGGGTTGTCAGGCACCCTAATGTAAGCACCCTCGGGGCGGAAATGGGGGGAATGTGAGGGCAAGTTTACAGCAGTGAAACCTCCTGACAATAGGCATTTTTGTGGATATCATGCACATTTTACCTCATGATGATATTTTCTTATGCTGACAGAAAGATAAAGCTAGGCAATAATGGAAAAGTTGATTACTAAGGTGATGTTGAAAAGGAAATCATTCGTATCGATGAAACATTGTCATTGTACGGGTTGGCTTAGCCCAGGCATCTGTCTCTGTTCCGAACCCACAAAGGTTATCTTCTAATACATTGTGGAGGAGGTGGGGGTTGCCTCATTGTAAGCTGTGGCTCCTCTCCTGAGTTTCCTGCTTTACAAGGTGACAACAAGGGTATGACAAATGGGCTTCCTCACAGCACCTAAGATTTGACATAACAAATTGTCTTTGTCTTCATCCAGATAAAAAATATTTATCTAGGGCTTTCTCTTTTAAGAATCTCTCTGTTAAATAAAGCAAAAGCAGCAGAGGTCAACTAGAAGTTCATTTTGAAAATTCCTAAATAAAAGGTAAGCAAAAATCTGTATATTATATGCCCCCTATGAACATATGAGCAAAATCAAAGGCCTTGGCATCTTTGGCCAAACAGAGAAGCGAACTTGAGTGTGCAGTGGAAAGTCAACCCGCACTCTAGTGTTAGCTCCGGGAAGCTGTGTGAGCCTGGTGAGACTTGTGGCCTTCCTGGGCTTGGGTCTCTTCCTCTGGTGAATGCCTAGTTTGACTTTTTTTCTCTCCCCTCCCTCCCTATCTCCCTTTTTTCTTCCTTTCTTTATTTTCTTCCCTTCCTCCTTTCTCCCTTGGTCCTTTATTCATTTGTTCATTCCCTCTATCCTCTTTCCCTTTATTTTTCTTTTTATCATGCTCTTTCTCTTTCTCAATATAGGAAGTTTTCTTCAGGAAGAGATCTTCAGGAAGATCTCTTAAGAGATCAATTAAGAAAAGAAAATGAATATATATATATATAAAGAACATTACCACGGCTCTTCTCTGGTTGAATGAAGTGGGGTGGGGGAGGGGGAGTCAGAGGCATGCCTTCCCAGCAGCCCCTGAGGCATGTCTCAGGAACCCCTAGGTTCCAACTGGAAGAGCCTTCTAGCTCGGGAGTTTACGCTGAGAAAACCGTCTGAGAGAGCTGCAATCCTAGTCTTCACCAGTCAGAGAAGAAGGAGATGTTTCTGATCAGGAAGACCGAGCCTGGGAATATCCATTCCAGCCAGTTTTTAAAACAATTCTGGATTATTACTAAAAAAAAAAAAAAAAAATACTAACTTGAGTCTGAGTCCCTATTTTTAAAAGACACCTTACAGACTTGACTTGGGATTCCCAGTTGCAGAAAATTATCCTAAATCATTTACCTTCATGATGTAGCTGACCCAAATGGGCAGCATTTCTCAGTACAAACTCGCTTCTGATAAGCTCTCAAAAGAAAGAGAAATGGCCCCAGGAGAGATTTCCTTGTGCATATTTAAAGAGATTGCCAGGCCCAGATTAGTGGTACCACTTTATACCTCATTAACAGAAATAAGGCAAAAGCCCAGCTCTAGAGCAGAGTGTGCCATCTGTGAACCAATCCCATGAGCCCCCAGAAGCCAGGAAGCCTCCTCTGGGCATACGTCACCTCTGATTTGCCCCATTCTGATGTCCCAATATTACAGCTCCCCTCTGCCCAGTGACACACACAGAAAGATATGGTGAGTGCTGTCCAATACTCAGTTGCTACGCCCTGGAGAACAGACATGAGAATCTTCCTCCCACCGCGCACGGTGCCAGGTATACAGCAGGCACTCAATACACATTTTTTTCAGTCAGTGAAGGACAAACGAATGAACTTCCTCATCTCCATATCCATTTTGGAGACTTGCTGATGGAAACCCAGTTCTGTACATCTTTCATTCAACTGAGTTATGAAAAAGGAGGAAAAAGTGACAACACAAGTGAATTCAGGAGCTGACATGAAAAAAGTGCGAATTGATTCGGCTTCCCCGGTGTACCCGATGCCTGTCAGCTTGGCGATGACAGCGTACAAATTGCCTGCCAGCCGCGGGTGTGTGGGCGGCCAGCAGCCCTTAGGATGCTGCCGCCACCTTATCAAGATTTCCAGGCCAGGGAAGATTTCTCTCGCGGTGGTGCGGGCATTCCCCAGCCACTAGCCACCCGCTGCGGCCTGCACTGCATTCCGCCTTCCCAGCTAATCACAGGCTGCTGTCCTCTCCAGAGAGTCAAGCATCTTTCCTGCGCTTTCTCAGTGCTGCAACAGCTGTGCCCTGAGCCCCGCTCAGAGCGGGAGAGCCTCTAGGGAGGGCCCAGTGGAAACATTAGGTGTTCTCCAGGATGGCTTGGATTGATGGAGCCTGATTATTTCTGATCGCTGTCACTGGGCCCAGGGCGCAGTGTAAGTCATGAAAGATGGGGCCTCGTTAGTGAGAGTGCAGCGCGTCTGATGGGGAGCAAGGGCGGTGGAGGACCGGCTTTTGCATGGGCAGTGAACAAGGTGATGTCTTTTTTTTTTTTTTTTTTTTTAAGTATTTTGAGATTTGTGCTTTCTCTTTGCACCTCAGTGGCCCATATTGGTTAGTCAGGTTCCAGAAGATTCCAGAACCTGTGCAGGTAGTGACCCACAGATTTTCGTAGAATGAATACAGAGTAAAAACAAAACCAACAAACAAAACAAAGCAAAACAAAACAAAAACCCAGCAGAAGTCACCAGGTTCAACTTTTTTGAGGTCTGGACCAAAAATCAGATAGAGCTGAATTTAATATTTTAAGACCTCTAGTTTCAGTTTTCCTCAGCTGTCCCTCTAACCTGGTATAGGAAGTCAAGGCAAACGGGTAGCTCCCTGAACAACCTCTGCCTCTCATGCCCACCTCTTTGAAACCCCTCTGCATTGTGGGCTTCTGCCGGGGGTGGTCTTCAGCCATGGGACTATTTTTGTCCCCCTCTTGATTAGGTCCCTGCAGCCCAGGCTGCAAACCCTTTGATCCACTTTTAAAGAAACACAAACAATTATTAAACAGCAAATTGTCCTTTGCAAGAGCTGGGATGACTTTGAGAAAGTGTATCCGTGACATTGGCCACTCCGATTGTCTCTCCATCACACCCTGTCTTTCTCCTTATCCCTGGTGCTCCATTGCTGAGCCTGTCTGCTCTCCACATCCTTCCCTCTCTGCCCCGTTGTGTTTCTCTTCTGAGCACCTCCCTTGCCTTTCTGCCTCCCCTTCCCCTGTGCACCCTGCCTCCCCTCAAACCCATGGTAGCAAGCGATACAAGTGTCAGTTTTGACATGTGGGCTGTTTACTTATAAACAATGTTGCTCAATTCCTAGAATGAGTAAGGGAAACTTCTCTATTATTTTTCTTTAAAAGAAAATAAATCTTCAAGCTAGACACTTTGTTGTAGTTGTTTACTTTAGTGCTCCCACCACTGGACCTGGAATGGGAGTCCACTGTGGAGAAGACCACCTTTCCCTGGCTGGGGTCTTGGGAGGATAATGTCCTCAATAAGGCTGTCCCTGTCTCAGGAGAACTGAGACTGCAGAGCAGTGAAAAGTGTTGGATATGAACACATGGAGCAGGGATCCCCTGAGCATCAAACTCATCTATAAATCACCTCCAGTGGTCTAGGCTAGGCCACTGGACACTTCCCCAACACAGGGTGCTAAGTCCTTAGCACTTTCCTAGGGAGAAGGGGTTTAGGATTCATTGGGTCCCACCTTCTAAGCTCAGTTTCAAACTGGAATCACCAGTTCCAGCTCTCTGACTTCCCCACCTATGGTAGAACTATATTCTTAGACCCTTTAGGGCTGTGTGGGGTCACTCTTCCAGCTGGTGACTGCGTGGAAGTGTTGCGTGTGACTTCTAGGCTGAGGAATGTGAATGCCAGTGTGAGAGCCTCTGCAGGTTACTTTCCCTCCACCATAGATACATGGTGGCTGCTTTTAGCCTGGATCCCAGAGAAAGGTCAGTGTAGAATCCAGCTTTTAGCCAATTGGTGATGGACACATAGTGTGAGTGAGAAATACACCTTATTTTTCAGTCACTGAGCTTCTGGGGTTGTTACTGCAGCATAAATTAGCCTATGCTGACTAAAACACAAATTATAACCCTTTGCCCCCAACCTCTTCCCCTTGATCATAATACCAAGGGTGTTCTAAAGTGGGGAGCAGGAGCAGTATTTGAAGAGAAGGAGACCCCATCAACCTCCTGGCATAGCATTGGGTTCACTGAGGAGTGGAGAACTTATGAGTGTATGTGTTAAAATAGCTCACTGGTTGGATTTTGTTCAGAAGGCCTCCAAGTTCCAGAGGTCACAATTCTGGGGTGGCTTAGAGGCCTAAGATGCTACAGAGACTGATCTCATCCATTGCTGGATAACCCAGGAGGCCTAGGGGTATGGCTGTGGGCTCCTCAAAGCCTCCTTAGTGCTTTGCCATGCACAGCTTGGGTTGTGTGGCCCTCTTTTGTGTTTAAGAGGTGGCCTGGGACTGGTGTGTATGTGTTGGGAGGAGAGGTGCAGAGGGGAGAAGAGGCAGGAGGTCATTTGCTACGTAGCCTGGTCTGTTTGGCTAATCAGGCACAGCTTACTGCCCCCCCCCCCCCCCCGTCACAGCTTCCCCTTCTTCCCTCTCTCCCTTTCCCCCTACTTCCCTCCACTCTTCTCCCTCCCTTTTTTCTTCCTTTTTTTTTTAAATTCAAAAATTATTAATTGAGCATGTGCCACATCCAGGGCTTTGTGTGGGTCCTGGTGAAGCCGTGGTGAGTAAAATCATCACGGTCTTGGCTGTCATGTGACTTCCACACTCACAGACAGGCCAGTGATAGTGGGGGCAGAAGCACCCAATAGTATTTCCAGTGAGGGGTAAGGAGTGTTCCCCAGTAATCATGAGTCATTTCAGAACCACATCACACACAACAGACCCTACTTGGGCGGGGGGTCTTTTCTGTCCTAACGACTCTTCATCTCTAGGTAATTATTTATCCCCTCAGGAGAATCATCTTTTATGATCCCTGCTCACCTGTTTTTGGCTGCTTCCCTCATGACCTTTGGCTAGTATCTACCTGCTGCACTTAACGATTCTGCCTCTTTCTTTTGGTTCATTTCAGTAGCCGGCCATTTCTAACTGGCATTTCCCCGCAGTTCCTGGGCTTCTACAACATCCTCATATCCTCAGCTTTCCAGTGCCCTTGGACTTCATGCCTCATGTCATCCTGATGGAATCCTCAGCCACCCTCTTGGCAGCCAGCTGCCATTAGCTCACCTAACATCTTGGATATCTTGCTGTCATACTCTCTCTGCCTGTGTGCAGCTGGGGGAACTGGGTAGTGGCAGTTGTCTCTTCAAAACTCACATCCTGCTTGTGTTACAAGCCTGCATTATTAACAAGCCCTCCTTGACATGGCATGTTCAATATGAGACTGCTACAGGAGACAGTGGCAGCTTCTGGGTCTGGCCCAAGTCTTACAGCTGGAAACAGGAGGGATCTTATCTTTTCTCCTCAAGTTTGGCCCAATTTGAAGCAATGTGTAACATGAGCCTCCCAGCCTACACACCAGCTCCCCAGAAGAGACCTAGACTTCACTCACTGGGCTTTCTCTCATTCTCCTCCGAGACTGCCACGTCGCTCCCCCAACACGTGTCATTTCATGGAGGCTACAACAAATGATCGCAACTGGAATTCTGAGTCTAGTATTTACTAGGCTGTGTGATCTTCAGTGTATTATATAACTTCTCTCTGCCTAAAATTTTTCCTCAATAAAATGCACATTACATAACACCCAGGTCACAGGGTGTTGACGATAAGATAATTCACATAAAGCAGTTGTCCCATATCTGGGTTCTGGGGGCTTAGCAGGCCCAGGACTGCAGCTCTTCATTGCTTTCTCTCACACCCAGACTCACTCATGAGTCACCTCACAGAGTTAAAACACGCAATGATGTGAGTTTGTTGTACATTATAAAAGCAGTTGTCAAGATTTCTTTCTTGAACTTTTTGTTTTCAGATGACATTAGGTGACATTTTGCTTCATTTTGCAAAGAAATGTAAAATCTGCCAACATCATGGAACCTGGTCTATTGATAAAATCAACTAATTTAATGAATTAGTTGTCAACCAAAGAATAATTATACATAAATAACAATAATAATACACTTTTGTCCAGAACTCCGAATGTAGAAATAATTTTAAAATGTTAGGTTGTCAACATGTTTTACTAATCCTAATACCATAGGAAATAATAATGCTCAATTTTATAACATCTTTGTCAGTAGTTGTTAATTATCCTGATTTGGGAGAGATAAGAACCTGTATTATTGATGATTTTGATTTTTAAGAAAAAAAGTTTTTCAAAGGACTTGTGGCATCTGTTCTTCAACTGGAAACTTCTGGAAATTGAACTAGCTTTATAACCTGTTTTTCTTGTACGAGGCATTTGAACAAATTTTGGAGGAATATCCAAAAGCTGATGTATATTTGCCTGTACTCCTTTAAATCAGGCCTCTTTTATCCCCTTGGGAATCTTTAGCTTTTGAAATCTATCTGTAACTGTATGTGGTTACTTACAAATAACATGAAGCAAACCTTCCGTTGAAAGACGGGCCTTTCAAAGCTTGGCTCCCACGTTGCCCACCATGGTCTGGAGGACACCACTTCCACACAGCTTGGGTAGCATCTCTGGACAGGAAAGGTGACACCAGACTTTACTGAGAATGGAAGGTGGTTAAAGAAAGGTAAGGTTGGTGGAAACAGCAAGGTAAGGATTCTGAGAGGACAGATGCAAAGAATTTGGGGTGAAAACTGTGTATTGATGCTTTCTACTGAAGGGTTGATGAGTCTTTTGTGAAGTTCAGGTGGGACAGTCCTGGAAAAGTACTGTCATATTAATGAAGACAGTGAGATAGGAAAGTCATGTGAGTGTTGACAGTGAGGGGTAGTTTCAGTTCTCGGGGTCCAGGCTGAGTGTAGGGCAGATGATTTTGGTTCTCACACCTAAGAGAGAAGCTTTCCTGGGACTGGGGTCCTAGGAACCTCTTTTATCACAGGCTTCAGATTGCAGGCTTGTTTTGATTGGGTCAGACTAACTCTGTTTCACCTGGGGATGGCCCACTGCTGCTATAAAAAATATCAAGCTCCTGCTAACAAGGAAAAGGAGGGAATGGACATTGGATAGGTAATCAATTCTCTGTTCCATAGTGGTTAGGGAAAGAGATTGATGGCCAACAGAGGCCTGCCTTCTAGAGGTCATGGTTCCTCTGAGGCCAAGCACTGGTGTAAGGCTTTGACTTAGCACCAGCTGTTCCTTCCTCTAAGCTCAGGGCCCTTACTCCTAGTAACCTAAGAGTCACAACTGTTGAATTATTGTCTCTTACTAGCAGGCATGTCCCATCAAGGTTCTGACCATTTGCTCTTTGGTCAGTCTAGCCTGGTACTGATGGTTTTCTCTGTCTCACCACATCTGACCTCATTTCATACCATTTTCCTTCTCTCTTGTCACATGCCAGCTACACTGTATTTTCCTGCCTCTAACACTTCAACTCAGTTCTGCCTCAGGGCCTTTGAACTTGCTGTGCATCTAGTGTGGAATGCCCTTGCTAGGATTCTTTGCCTGTCTCCTACCATTCAGGTCTCAGCTCAGCTGTCACCTCTTCAGAGAGGCCTTTCCTCATTGCCCTTTTGAAACTGGCCTCTGCTCCCAAGAGCATTGCACCCCATCACCCCTCTCTGAAATGATGTTGTTTATTGGTTTACTTACTGATTTGTCTCCACCTTAACTAGAATAGAAAATTCATGAGGGTCCTATCTTGTCTTCTTCACAATCATAGCCTCAGTTGCTAGAAAGGTTCCAGGATGTTGTTATAATAAAACATCAAAAATAAGTAATAGCTAACTTTTTAATTGTTTACATTGGACCAGGCACTGTTTGTAAGACTTTCAATGTATTTTATATTTAATCTCCCTAACAAACCTTATTATCCCAATTTGCTTGAGACACAAAGAAGATAAATGAGATTATAGACTTAGAAAGTGGCAGAAGTGGCAGAAATGAAGTGCCCAATAAATATTTATTACAGTAAAAAAATTAACCTTTTATTTTTCCTTCTTGATGTCCCTGCCTAGATGGCATGTGCTGTTCAGTAACATGTTAAAATCTCCCGGCACAGATAGTTTACAGAGAGGGATGCTTCCCTGCCCTTGCCTTATGAATTTTCCAACAGCGTTAGGTCACATTTCCTTCTAAAGTTTTAACACACAATGATAGCATGAACATCACCCATCTTAAGATTACATAACGGAATTATGTAATTCTAAACTGAACACAATAAGCCCACACCATATCTTACTCTTTAATTTTATATGTGATACATATCATACTCATGTTAGAAGCTCTTTGATTACGTAATAAATGCTTATCCTCAGAATTCATCTGTATTAGAAAATAGCACCTGGGACTTTCCACTCCATTTGCAACTAGACAGCCCAGCCAAGCAAATAGCTATCTGCAAATGCACTGCCCTGTGATGGTGTCTCAGCCTATTTCCCCTCACCAGTGTGACTTTCATTTAGGACTTGCCCCACCCTTGCTGCTTTCCAGGCTTCTGTCCACCCACCGGGGTCCTGTTTCCTTTGGAAGTTCCCCTTTGCATCCTCTTTCCTCATCACTGAAGTCCCACTGCTCCCACATACCCTCCTGCTTCCACACGTCTACAGAGCTTATTCACTTAGCAGGAGACATCGAGTATTCACCACTTCATTGTACAAATAGTAATTGATGCCCACTGCCCATTATATAGTAGGCCTAAGTGCGAAGGAAACATGAATGAGAAAATCGGACATGGTGTCTGGCCCCCTGAAACCTAGTTTTGTAGGAAACAGATATTAATCAACCTGAGGCCATGAGTGTAATGAAGGAAAGTTACAGGGTGGCCTGATACAAGAGTAAGGCAAGGCTTCTTGGCCCTTCTAGCTGAAACCTGAGGATGACTGCAGTGAAATAGGTGGAGATGGGGAGAGGTTCCAGGCAAAGGGAAGAGTAAGTGCCCAGGCCCTAAGGTGTGAGGGAGCATGCCACTTTTGAGGAAGTGAGACAGGGCAGAGTAACTGAGCTCAGAGAGCAGGGAGCAGAGCTCTGAGAGATGAAGTGGGCAGCAACCATGGTGGATGGGGCCCTGGGGTTCAGGCTACTGATTCCGGACATACCTTGTGTGGGCAATCAGAAGGTTTTAGAATCATTTAGGCAAAATAGACATGAACTAATTTGTGGGAAATAGATGAACCTAGATTTTTGTCTTGCTCAGTTTGTTATAATAGGGAGAGAGGAAGGAGAGCTGTTTGGGGAGGAAAGATCATAATTCAGGATTAATGTGACCAGCCCAAGATGTCTTTGAGGCATTCAAGTAGACACACTAAGTAAGCAAATGAATGTGTGTATGTGTGTGTATGTGTGTATTTCTAAGAGAGACAGACCTATGTTACAGGTAAACATTTGAGATTGTGATTGAAGCCATGCATGTGGCTGAGATTGCCAATCAAGACAGAGAATAAAAAGAGAAAGGAGACTAGGACCAATGTTTGATGGATTGTGACATTTAAAGTCTCCTTCACATTTAGTCAGTGAAGGACACTGAGAAGGGACAATCAGGCAGGAGGAAAGCCAGGGGAGTGTCATGTCCTAGAGGCTGAACTTGGACCCTTTCAAGTCCATCTTCAATTGATTTAAGAAAAAATAATGGGGGGGAAATGGGGACATCTGTGGTTGATCAACAATAAAAAAAAATTTAAATAAAAAAATGTTTTTAAAGAAAGAAAGAATAATTCATTGACTCTTAGAACCTGAACTCAGGACTATTCAGATTTGCCTGGATCTAAGTGTTCAAACAGGTCCTTGGAAGCATGCCCCTCTCCCCACCTCTCAGCTCTGCCTTCTTCTGAATGAGCTTCTGTGCTCGGTGTGTCATTCTACATGGCAGCCTGAGCAGGTCACCAGCAGAAGCTCCAGGTTTACATCCTACATAAGGTAAAGAAAACATCTATCTTCCACTGGTTCCAGTAAGACCAGATATTACTGTTTTGACATAGCTTAAGTTATGTGCTCATCTCTGGGCAGAAGGTTGGCATCAGTCCTGCCCATACTTCATGGACAGAAAGTTTCTCAAAAGAAAACCAGGGTGCTGTTATCCAAAGAAATAAGAGAAGAAGCCAGGCAGGCAAAATCCTGTTTATTCAGATGCCAAAGGGATAAATATTCCAAGAAGGAAAATACCTTTAACAGTATTAAATACTATTAAGAGTATTAAAGAGTATTTTTTACAACTAAAAAATCCCAGAGGATTTAGCCATCTGAGACCCACACAAATAGCTCCATCATGAAGTGAGATGTGGTAGGAATCATAATGCAAGTAGAAATGGCCGTGTGAACTCAGGAAAGAAAAATCACTTAGAACTAAGATAATCCAGGAAGGCTTTATGTAAGAGGTGGCATTTAAGTTAAGCCCTGAGAGACAGGTAATACTATAAATATTAAAGCCATAGAAGTGGAAGGAGGAAGGGAACCCTAGCTAAATATAGCATAAGCAAAATCATGATGGCTGTGAATCTGAAGTATACTCACTGAGAGTTGAGCAGATCATATCTGGTCTGAGGGGTGAGGGGGTAATGAAAAGGGACTTTCTTTGTGCAATTTATGAGTTACTCAACTATAACCAACATTTCCTTGGGTTATCAGCCTGATTATGTAAATGAGGGACAGTCATCACTGTAATGGAACTGACTTAGATCCCACCTGGAGAAGACCTGCCTATAGTCTTGCCCTTCCTTTTAAGAGATCCCTGAGGTACCCCATGTGTGAACTCAACAGCAATCTCTTCCTCCCTTTCTCCTTTGAGCTTTGGTCTTTCCCATGACAATCTGAGTAGCCTCGGCTTGCAGCACTGATGTCACTATTCATGGCTGCCTCTGCCACTCCACTGGCCACCTCCATGGTGAGGATTTGGCTGCTTGTCCTCTTGCTGGCTGCAGTCGAGGAATGCCCATCTCAGAGCATCGCCTCTGAGACAGCAGGTTGGGTGCTTCTCATTTCTCACTTGACTCTACATCTCATCTTTCCTTTCACTTGTTATTCCAGGAAGCCGACACTGGAAGGGATGACAGGGATGAAGAATTGTGGATAGAAAACAATTTAGGTGACTCTGAACTGTATATATTCAGATTTCCTCTTATCATTGCACCCAGAACAGGCTAGTGCACCCTGAATCTCTAGCTGGGAATATACATTCTTCTTCCACTCAGCACCCTGCCTGGGAATGGTTATTGTTCACCAACAGTTCAGGGGTCTCAGTTTTGGTGGCCAAAAGCTTGCACCTATTCATGTAGTATGTATCTTGTTCCTGGGCTTGCACCTGTTAATGTAGTCTGTATCTTGTTCCTGGGCTCTTAGGACTTTTCTGCAACTTGGAGCCCTGTGGGCCAGGTCCATTGGCCCATACAGAAAGACTGTAGATTAGAACTGAGCTGATATTTCCCTTACATACCTCCATTCTGTGCTCCTTGACACAGCATATAATAACATCTTTTTTTAGATTTTATTTATTTATTTTTAGAGAGGGGAAGGGAGGGAAAGAGAGAGAGAGAGAAACATCAATGTGTGGTTGCCTCTTGCACGGCCCCCACTGGGGACCTGGCCCACAACCCAGGCATATGCCCTGACTGGGAATCGAACCTGTGACCCTTTGGTTCGCAGCTCACGCTCAATCTACTGAGCTATGCCAGCCAGGGCTATAATAACATCTTAATGGGGGGTCACTGAGGCCATTAGAGCAGGGAGTGCGATGCACAGGCTATCCTTGGAAAAGGTTGCATTGGCAGTGGTTTCCAATAGATTTGAGCAAACAGAGCCTGGAAATGGTGACAGGTCCAGGAAGACAAACCCTGGACTAGAGGGACTGAGGCAGATGCGGAGAGGTGGGGATGGGTTTTAGAAACACTTTTGGAGGAGGGCCTGAAAACATGTAGCTTCAGGACACAGAGGCCCCGCTTTGGCAGGGGCAACAGAGTTGGGAACAGGGCTCTGAGGACTCCAGGAGCCTGGGGCAGGGATCCAAGTGTGAATGTGAGGTGAGGTCCCTGCTCCCCATCAGCGTCTGGGCTGGAAGAGCTGGGCCTGACTGCCTGGGATGGCAGTGGACAAGGGGGAGAGTGGAAGTGGACCCCTGCATGAGTTCGGTGCTGCACCATGTCTTACTGAAGACTCAAGCTGCCTATTGTAGTGCATGGGCGTCCATGTACCTGGGGGGCCCTGATGTGCCAGGTATACCAGGGAAGCCTCATCCTCAGTCACCTTGACCCAGGCCCTCCAGGGAGTGTCTCTGCTGATGTTCCCCATTTCTTCTCTCCACTCTGAGGCACTCCTTAGCCTGCCATTTAGTCTCATCTCATTCGTCCTCTTCATGGAACTTGGACTGGCTTTGCTGGGGGCCCCCAGAGTACTGAGACAGCCTCACTCATCCACTCTAGGTGAGACATTTTATACCATGAGGGTACCCAAATCTCTCCAGTTGTTTCAGATCCACTTTGCAATGCATGGCAGAAGGCCCTTCTGTTACTGTGCCATCCTTAGAAGGGTGAAGCCTTCCCCCAGGAAAGGGGGACCCTTTTGCATAGCCCCAATCTCCAACAAAAGGCAGAGAGCTCCTGCGCAGGAAGCCTTTTGACTTCCTGCAGCACACAAGAAAGGGGGCAGGGTGAGGGGGTGGAGGTGAGGCTTGTGCTTAGGGCCTCTAGTGCAGGAAGAAGGACAAGGCCCCAGATTCCTGTCCCAGCTCCTGGGAGACAGACTGCGGAGCATTGCCTGTGATGGGTCTCTGAATCACTACCACAAACAAACAAGCACATCATTAGACAGCCCTGGTAATTAGAAGGGAAACATAATGACAGTGAAGGTACCTTTCTCCATTCATTCCAAGCATTTTTCTGAGTGTTTATTTTGGGCACAGAGCTATTTTAGGGGCGGGGGAAAGCTTGTGTGGGAGAGGCAAAGGAGTTAGTCCAATGTGTCAGCTTGAGAGGGGGAGATGGCTGGCGGGGGATGGGCAGTATTAGTGTTTGGTCTGTGGAAGATGAAACACTGCTCTGCTCTGTGGGCGGTTCTTTGATCTTTCCAGTAACTGCTAGAGTAGCAATTAGCATCCTTAATGCTGAGGGGAGTCTCTGAGAAACCCTTTAGCTTGCTGATTTAGCTTAGTAGATAAGGAAGAGTGGGTGTCTGTGTGTGTGTGTGTGTGTGTGTGTGTGTGTGTGTGTGTGTGAGAGAGAGAGAGAGAGAGAGAGAGAGAGAGAGAGAGAGAGAGAAATAGGTTATTTATTAGATATTTGATGTTTATTCCATAATACAGCCTCATATTTGAGAGGAGGAGGCACCTTCAAAATAAAATTGTTTTGTTGTTGAAAATTTAACATCTGAACACATACTAGGAAGGCACAAAGTCCTAAACTTAGCAGAAAATAAGATTTCTTGAGACTTGCCATACTAAGCGAAAAATCATATGCTCAAGAGTCCAGTCCAGACTTCTTGTCAGAAACAATTCTCCCCTCAGAGCCTGAGCTCTGGACACTACCTGGTTTTAAACGTCTGCTGGGTCATTTTCTAGAACTTACCTAAGTTACTTAATCCCTTTAAACCTTAGTTTTCCCATTTATAAGACGGGGAGAACCTATAACATGGGGATAAGCTACTGCAGGGGATTGTTTGTAGGTTTTTTAAAAAATAAGAAATAAAATAATTCATGTAAAGTGCTAACCCACACAATGGTTGGCACACAGTAGATGTTTAATGGAATAATACTCTTAGAAAATACTTGAAATAAAGTATACATTAGCAGAGAAGCCCATTTTTTCTTCGGGGGCTGCCGAGCAGGGCTAGAGTGAGGGAATATTGACAGGAAGCCACAGATTTTTTTTAAAGTACTTTAAATTTCTACTGATATAAAAGTAACGAAACTAAGTGACCACTTCAGCCTCTTAATAAATAGAAAGAACTAATAAATTAGACCAGTGCTATAACACTGACAAAAGAGAGGTGGCTGTGATGGAGGTCTGGAGAAAGGGAAAAGGGATCCTGAGCAAGGAAGAGGACTGGACAGCTGGGCACCAGAGTGGGGCGCGGGATGCGGAGGGACAGGCAGGGTGCTGCTAAGCAGTCGGCCCCAACACCTTCCCCTGGTGGGGCTTTGATGCTCAGCCCAGATGCTGTTCCCTTCGCCAGCCCTGACTCTGCCAGACCTGGAAAGCACAAAACTTGGGACCCAACTCCTTCCTACTCAACCCCAGGCCCATGTAACCCAGCCCAAGTGCATTCCTCCTCACCAGTCCACCTGCTCCGCCAGCTCCTCTGCCCACACAGAGGGGACCTGTTGGCTTCCTGCGCACCAGCCATCTCCTCGCTCAGCCTGGAACTGCACCATCGCCACGCTGAGGCCCAGAGTCTCTCCTGCTTTGCTTCTACTTCTATTTTAATGAGCCAATTGATTTATCTTAATTTCTAAATGACAAAACATTTCAAATAACCATAAAAGTATCTACCACCCGCACTTAACAACTGTTGATAATTGCTTATGTTTGCTTCAGATCTTTTTCTTGAAGATATAAAAAGCTACATGAATAAATAGAAATTGTCTCCTCCCTCTCCAGAGCTAACTGCTCTCTTAAAATTGGTTCTTGTTTCTTATCGATGCTTTCCTATCTATGACATATATGTGCATTCACAAACAGCACTTTATTTAATGATGTTTAGGGTATTTAAAATGTTTACATAAATAGTATTTTGCTACTTACATTTAACATCGTTTCCAAGATTTACCTATTTTGATGCTTGTAGAACTTGTTCGTTTATGTTTTAAATTACTATATAGTTTTCCATGTAGGGAAAGCATTAAAGTATGTTTCTTTCTCAATAGATGGACATTAAGGTTGCTTTCAGTTTTGTCCATGACAACAATGTGACTAAAAATGATCTTGTGCATTTGTGTCATGGTATTCTAGTGAATATGAGGTATGCAAAGCTTCAGCTTTCTGGCTGTTACTAAATTGCTCTCCAAAGTGCTTATACACTGACCAGAACTCTGGGAATTCTCCTCCCCCCACAACTCACCAATACTCAGTAGAGTGACTAACATTTTGCAACTGTCTTAGTTTGCACATCTCTGGCTGTTTTTGAAGGTGAAGATTGCTTTACCTGTTTTTTGACCATTCAGATTTTCCTCTTCTGTGAATTGTTTCCTTATCATGTTGTTGGGTTTTATCTTCTTTATTTTTAAGAGATCTTCAAGTACTCTGGGCAGTGAGACTTTCTTGGTTCTGTGGACATTTTGGGATTGCTTGACGAGAGCAGGGATGATGCCCTTCTCTGTGTCAGACTCAAATTACTTGGTGGGTTCTTTTATAAAGCAGTGAGATACAAATGAACACAGGGGACAAAGGTCAACCCAAAGGTTTTTCCAAACAAATTTCTTTTTTTTTATAACCAAGATGATATTAGATAATAGGTATTAACTGCACTGTTTTTCTCAGCTTCTGCTGCTAAAGTTCCTTCTTGTATTTCAAAATCTTGTATAGTTGAGGGTCAGCCCTCTGTCCCACTACATTAAAAATGATGGCAAGAAGAAAGATTGTCATTTGGTGGACATGACCTTTCAACCATTTCTTAGTCAAAGAAGGTGTCCAGATGACCTTTTAATAAATGAGAGTGATTGACAGAAATGAAATGCAATTGTAACTATTTTTTTCTTATTAGGAGAACTGAAAACACTCTAAAGAAGCAAATATATACTCTTCTTCTGAGTAAAGAGTGAGATGTGAGACTGACAGGCCCCTAGTCTTTCTCTGTGTGCATATTGCAGGAATTATCTCTTGGGATGAAACCATGAGGGCTTTGTTTAAGATGCTTCTAGAAATGCTGGTGCCAGTGTTTTATCTCTTCCCAGGTGAAGGAAGAATTTTAAGATGGCAAATGTCTGAAAGCCTTGGCATGCAAGGGCAGGATTTTCCAAGGGTTTCTTGCATACTGATTAGCAAACATATTCTCTCCCTTTTGGTATCTTTTGTTTTTGGTGTGCTTTCTAGTGCACAAGCAGATGATCTCACACTTTGTGCTTATTCATGCAGGTCCATCCACGTGTCTCTTTCCCAAGCCTCCTTATGTGATTATATCAACCTTACTCCTTCCAGGACCCTGACTAATCAGCTCAGCCATCTGCCACTGCCCACAAGTCCATGGATATCTTTATTTTAGTTATTCCTCTTTCCACACAAAGTGGATGATGAAATGTACCATGTGAATCTATTCATCAGAGGGATTTCCCCTTACCACTGTCTTGAGATGCCCTGAGTTGGGCTGTAATACACAGGCATTCCATTTTCAGCTTGTACCAACATACCAAGCCGGTCCACTGTAAATCAGGCCGCTCCTTCTCCACAAAGAGGTCATAAGGGCCCCCTCCCACAAACAATGCCATAGGCGTGAGATGAGGGAGAGACAGGAGTGTAACAGAAAAAGGAGTCACAGAGGTCTGAGTCATCTGAGTCACCTCAGAGGTCTGAGCAGCACAATTGTGGCCTCTGGACCTCTATGAGCCTCATACCAGATACATCGCTTCCATTTTACAATCGGTTGTTGAGAGCCCATTCAGTTCTAGGCCCTGTCAGATCTACTATTACCCAGTCCCTGGCTGCATGGTCAGACATCAGTTTCCACCCAGGCCTAGGAGCACAGCAGGAGGTCCAAAGGCCCGTTCCTGGGGCTGCTGTGCTCCTGGGCCCACTGGCTGTGTGGTCTCCTACACTTCAATTCTTACCACTGTAGGTTTTGGTGCCTACTTCTTTCTCAGTCCCTGAACACATTCCTTTCTTTCATTTGGACTCAACTATGCATTAAATAAATCATTTTTGCTTTATTTCACCAGCACCTCTTGGTGTTTTTAGCAGGAATATGGTCTGAACATGTCAGCTAAATCTACCATATTTACTGGAAATTATACCAATTTGCTTTTTAGAAATCATGATGGTTAGTTCACTGTAGTCACAGAATTTTATGGATAAATTCAGTGGATAACTTCAGACATCATAACAATAAATGCAGAGCAATTTTTCTCCAAGCTTGGAATGGGGTTTTCATTAATTGGCATTCAACATGTGAACATTGTATTTTTCTTTGTGGTGGGAGGAAACACTCTTTCTAATGAAAACAGTTGGTGTTTACATATTCCTTATTCCTAAAGGTCACAATATCATTAATGTGACATCTTGCTAGAAGCTACTGTTCAAGCTACAACAATATTATGTTGAGCCGTTGCCTGGTGATTAGGGGGAACTTTAAAATGGTAAAATACAGAATAAGGCTATACATATAGAAGCAGTTGAAATTTTCCAGATATTCTTGATAAATGGAGAAAGGAAGCAAATAGGTGCATTTCACTTAGATTTCAGAGAGATGACTTCCGGTTGCATTTGAGTACCAAACTTAAATCTGCCTCCAGGCACAAGAAAGTGAGGCAGCTGACACCTACATAGCAGATCACACTGGGTTTGGCTGCCCTGACAGCAAGACAGAGGTCATATATATGCGTATCTATTTTTTGTTTTCCATCAACGATATTCCTAGTGCATAAGGCAAGCGAAGGCACATTTTCACTCCTCTACCGGCAGACGTGTCTACAGATGCCATCCTTTCCATCCTGCTCCCGCACACAACATAATTATGGGGCCTCGAGGTGAGGGCCAGACCACAATATGCCCAGAGGGGTCCAGAGAGACTGGGGAAGTAGGTGATGCTTGAAAACAGGAAGAAAAAACTGTCATGTAAAGACATGCTGAGAGCAGAGGCCAAAATGATCACATGTGAGGCAGTTGCTGAGGCAGGCATCCAAGAGAATTGTATGTGATTCTCATTTTTAACTATCAGATGTGTAGTTTTAGGGTTGGGAAGCTAAAAATAGGCATCATTCCATGCAATCCACTCCCTCTAGCTTCTTATAATTAATTCTCAAACAGCTTGTATTTCCCTAGCATCGAGTAAGAGGTACATTAAGGACAATGCTTGAAAATGCCCCAGAAATAAAGTAAGTGGAAAGTTGAAGTCATATGCTTATATGAGTAATGCACTAATATCTGTTCTACATATGTCAAGGAACATTCATTGTTTATTGCTTTTAAGAAGCGTTTAAATACTATATTCCAAATGCCTCTATCATGAGGCATTATTGATTATAAGTAAAATATGATGCCCATTTGCTTGAAGGCTATGTATATTTTATTTAGTTTTATATACAGCATGTAATTCATGATTGCATGTGTTTAATATTTTGCCAGGAAATCTCCATATAAGGCAGAGCAATAAAAGCCTTATACACAGAGAAAAAATACATATTGTATTTTTTTCTTTTCCTACTTCCTTTACTGCATTTTTTCCTTGTCAAACTGAGTTGGTTTCAATGGTTCAGTGTATTTTCTCTCAATCATTTTTTTACTATTTAAGTCCTTCTATGAATATCTATTTACTACATTTCTAGATCCCTAGTTTTCCCAGGTCTTTATTCTTTTCTCCTCTTTTGGGGCAACGTATTTACTTTGTTCTCTCTCACTAAGCATTCTGTTGTCACCAGGACCGATTAAAATAGTTTCCTTTTCCAAGTGGTGATTCTAGATAACATTGGTCAGTAGGTTGAAAGCAACTTTAGTATACTTTTCCACCAGAAGCATTGCCTTCTGCATGTGAACTTGGCTACCAAAAAACTCAAGTCCTTTATGCCTCCTATTGACCTGGCAGCGTACTGGTCATGATTTTATCTCTAAAGAGTCACCAAGAGGCTACAGCTCATTGGATTACCATCCCTATCACTCAGGAAAAGTTCTCAAGTATAGGCCATAGGGTTGCTAGAGATTCAATTCAATCCCTGTCAAAATCTGCAGGCTTTTTTTTTTTTAAAGAATTTGACAAGTGGATTCTAAAAATCATATGGAAAGACCAAGGGATTAGAATTGCTAAATCAATTTTAGAAAGAAGAATACAGAGGATCCACACTTCCTTATTTCAGAACATAGTATAAAGCTGCAGTAATCAAGAAAGTGTCACATTGACCTGATCTGTGTGGCTCAGTTGGCTGGATGTCATCCTGAAGAGTTAAGGGTCCCAGTTGGGGGATGTGCCTGGTTGCAGGTACAGTCCCCAGCTGGGGGAATGTAATCAATGTTTCTCTTCTCACACTGGTGCTTCTCTCCCTTTCTTTCACTCTGCCTTCCCAAATAAATAAATAAATAAATAAATAAATAAATAAATAAATATTTTTTTAATTAAAAAAAGAGAATTTCACATTGGTGGAAGGATAGACATATAATCAATGCAACAGTGTAGGGAAACTAGAAATAAACACTATATAATCAATTGATTTTTTTCATAAAGGCACAAAAACAATTTAATAGACAAAGGGTGGTCTTTTCAACAAATGGTGCTGGGACAATTTAACATCATATGCAAAAAGAAAAATTTAACCTTGAGCCATACCATATTCCTTATCCAAGAATGGTTGAGTGAGGCAACTAAAGTAGTACTGATGAGTTAGATGTTGTCAAAATTGAAAACTTCTATATGAAAGACACTGTTGAGAATGAAAAGATAAGCCACGTATCAGGGGAAATTACTTGCAAAACATACATCTGTGAAAGGACTTGTATCCAGAATATAGTAAAAAAAAACAAAAACAAAACCCCCAAAATTCTCAGGACTTGATAATATGAAAACAACCAAATAAATGATGGCCAAAAGTTTTGAACAGATACATCAAGGTAGATGTAGAGGTGGCAAAAAGAAAGCACTTGAAAAGAGTCTCATGTCATTATTTATTACAGAAATGCACCGTAAAACTACAGTGTGATACCCTTGAAAGCACAGGAAATAAAATGGGGGAAAACACCCGATGGCTGGCAAGGCTTCTGAGCACCCGCACTCTCTTGCATCACAGGCAGACTTATGAAATGGGAAGCCACTTTAGGAAACAGGTTAGTATGTTGTTATAAATTTAAACATATACTTACCATCACACCCAGAAATCCTATTGCTACATATTAACTGAGAGGAATGAAAACATGTCAACAAAAAAACCTGGACATAAATATTTATAGAGATTTTATTCATAATGGCCAAAAATTGGCAACAAGCCAAATGTGCTTCAGCTGTTGAATGGATAGACAAACTGTGGTACATCTGAGCAGCAGAATACTACTCAGGAATAAAAAGGACAATCTACTAATACCTGCAACAGCATAGATGCATTTTATGTGCATTATGCTTAGTGAAAGAAGCTGGATGGGTTGTATATGGTATGATTTCATTCATTTGACACTCTGGAAAGGCAAAGGTAGTATTATGGAATGGACCAGTGGTTATGGGAGGCTGCAGGTGATAGGAGGAATGACTACAAAGGCACGTGAACGGCAATTTGGGGGTGTGCAAAGTGTTCTGTATCTTTATTTTGGTGGTAGTTGTGTATGCATGTACACAAATTCATAGAACTATAAATTAAAAAGGGTAAATTTTACTATAAGCAAATTTATATCTTAACTTTTTTGTTTGGAAATTTTTTTTAAAATTAATTTTTTCCAATTACAGTTGACATACAATATCAATATGATATTAACTTCAGGTGTAAAATTATATCTTAATTTTTAAAAAGTAAAAAGGGGACAATAGGTAGAAATTATAATTGTTGGAGCGATGAGTTTATGAGGTACAGAATATTGATCCCTGGTGTTACATATACTAAGCATGAATGTTTCCACAGTTAAAAGTAAAAACAGCAACAACAAAGCAAACCTCTTGGCCTAATAGTTCCCTCTAACTGCCATACCATATTTGGGTGGTCTTTCCCAGCAAAACTTCTTGAAAGAAGTTTTCACTTCCTCCCCTTCCACTCAGGCTTTGGTCCCCATGGCTTCGCTGACTTATGTCAAGGTTCTTGTTAAGATGACACCAGTGACCTTCTGACTTCATGTAGCCAAAGCAAGAGGTCATCTACTTTTCTCCTTTTACCCCATCTTGAAGCAACATGTCAGTTTCTTTTCTCGGTTTCTGTGATATCATTCATATTCTGTGTTCCTCCCCTGTTCGTGCCTTTTTTGTTTGTTTGTTTCATTTGCTGCCTCTTTTTTTGCAAAACTTCTAAACTGTGATACATCTGAGGGTTAGGTCCTCACCCCCAGTTCTCTTATATTTACACTCTGTTCCTAGTTAATTTCACTGGGGCCTATGCCTTTAAGTATTGTCTATATGTCTATGGTTTCCAAATCCACATCTGTGGCCCTCACTGAGAACCTTTGAAGTCATGTATCTAATATCCTTCCTGACACTTTCATTAGGAAGTCTACTAGGCACCTCAACACAAAAATGCCCACAGTTGAAATGGTCCCGTCCTCACACCTGTACCCTAGTCTATATCCCGGTTAAGGGTACCTCCTTTCTCCAGCCACTTGAGATAAAAGCAGGAATCATCCCCACCTCCTCTTATGCTCATCTCCTACCCTCCCCATTATCATTCATCTATTTCCAAAACACAGACTGAATGCTTTCAAGTTTCATTTCTACCACTAAGATCCTAATTCAGGCCACCATATTCCGACCGATACTTGTTTCTTCTTCCTACTCCTACCTCTTCTCCTCCTTCTTTGATAAATGTTTATGTCTAATTTAAGTTCTAAAATTCATATATAGTTTTACGAATGGTACCTATAGTGCACGAAACTTTAAATTTACATTTCTATGAAACTACAATACTCTATTCCTTCATTTCTTAGGGTTTTTAAGTACTATTAAATAAAATAGAGGAATCATAAATGTGAAGACAGGCAAATATGGAAATACCATGTCTCATTCAAAATCACGTTTGCATTCCTAAATTTGAAGATAGAGTTTAGTACCAAATGCCTGGCAAGAAAGTAAACACTATTTGTTCAGGGAAATGTAATACTTGAAAACTAATAATATTTGAGTTGGTTGGTGCAAATTAAAATTTAAAAGAAACCTTATTATTTTGCTCTGTCAACTGTCTTTAGAGACCTAGAGATAATCCTAGGAGAGAGAACACTTTCCTTTTAGAATTTGTTTCATTTCATTAGGACTAATTTATTAGGAAGCCATTGGGAACCTAGTGTGGGAAATTAGTAGATGGACAAAGAAGCAAAATTTAAAAATTATTGACTTCTAATTTCGTATTGATGGATCACGTACCTTGTTCTTTATATAGGCTGGATACAAACTGAAGAAAAAATCTTTATGTTCTTTTATGTTACTTCTGACATAATAGGTAGAGCTCTTTTAGTTTTTCTCTCAGGAATTATTTACCAAATGGTCAGTACCTTGGAACCTTCAAATTTTCTAGAATCTCCTTCAATCAGGCACTGTAATTGAATGTGACTGCAGAAAACAGTGGCGGTGAGGTCAGAGATGGAAGAATCAGGAAAGCGGTACTGAGCACCAGCTGCAGGTGCCCTTGCTCCCCCAGCATTGGTTGCAACAACAGGTCAGGGCAGGTGATCCATCAGCCTCGGGATCCGACGACCTGCACCAGGCCTCTTGGACTTCTCATAATTATCACATAAACCCTGGGCAATTTCCTCCATAGCGGTGTGTCTTTGCACATGCTTCTTTTGAAAAGGTGGAGTTGAATTTTGATTTTAGCCTATTTTATTTTTCATTTCTAAAGTAACCCAGGATCTTAGCAGTTCTTAATATACAGCCAGTTCTGTGTCTCACATCGGTATCCTTTAGTCTTCTTCCTACCTACATTTGCCAATCTCCATCTACCATTGTTCAACTGAACTCTGCTGACAGTAATTCGAACTACTTAAGCATTCTTTAAATGTGGGTTCTTGTGAACACACTACTTTCTTTTTTAGTAAATATCCAAACAGCAAGTAAATATGCTTTATGACTTTACAGCTCTTCACAATGTCTCTGAAAATTAAGATTACAGGCCTCAAATCCTCTTATTACATATTGAATGAAAAATAAATCCTCTGAAATTTTGGGATATAACACTTGGAGGAAGGGGGTAGTTTTTCTGATGCTTTCAAGGCTGTGAATAAATTGAAAAAGAAATAGGACTCATCTTCTTAAATCTTTCAAAGTCCCCCTTGGCTTAGTGAATGGAGCTTCACTGTGTGTTTCGTTTTCTTTTAACAAAGTGATGCATGCGTGTAGTTTCAAAAATCAGATAATGCTAGAAGGTGATAATAAAATACTGCCATATACACTATACAGACCCAACCCACTCTACAGAGACAATTTTGTTAAATACTTTTTAAAGCTGTTCCTTTGGTATTTACTTGTTTATTTCCTTTTAAAAATATGTGGGTATAGCCACCTCTTGAGAGTTAATTATCTTTTTACTTACTATCGTAGGTGACAGTTTTAGCTTCATGTAGACTTACTACCCTCCTACTCCCTCATGTATTTGTATTATCATTGTTAGTAACATCCATATTTGGTGTTTTCATTTTATAACCATGTAACTATTGTTCACTGCTGAGTCAGAAAGTTACATTCACTTATTTAGAGATAATAATTGTCTCAATTTTTCATTTGCTTCATTTTCTTTCACCTTTATGGATTAACTTCCCTGTAAGGTCCTATAGTTTCCTTAGGCTTAAATCATTTGAATAATCTTATTTCCCAGTCTTTAGCTGAAAAACCCTTAATAGTTCTTTTCCTCTCCCTGCTCCAATTGGACTAGCTGTTTTTTAGAAGTTCAACATCTGTCATCCTGCACACGGACAGCTTAAGAGGTATATTAGGGTTCTCCAAAGAAAGACAACCAACAGTGTGTGTATGTGTGAGAGAGAGAAACAGAGAGAGAGAGAGAGAGAGAGATTTTATTTAAAAAGTTGACTTAGACAATTTGGGGGACCAGTAAGTCTAAAGCCTACAGAGCAGGCCAGCAGGCCAGTGGGCTGGAGGCAGAATTTCCTCTTGCTCAGTCTGTCTTCTCTTAAGGCCTTTGACTGTTTGGATGGCTGCCACCCACATTATGGAGGGAAATCTACTAAAAGTCTACGTTTTAAATGTTAATCGAAGAAGAAGAAGAAGAAGAAGAAGAAGAAGAAGAAGAAGAAGAAGAAGAAGAAGAAGAAGAAACAACTTCACAATGAAATCTACATTGGTGTTTGATCAAATATCTGGGTGCCTAGGTCTAGTCACGCTGACACATAAAATTGTCACAGGAAGTAACAAGAACATGAGTGCTAGTTACCCACGTGTTGAAAACTCTTTCTGTGGGAGAGGTCCTGTCCTCTCCAGTACCTTACCTCTCAGATGCTGGCCATTTCAAGGACAGCCTCAGATTTCCACCTTGTTTCTTCCACCCAGTGAGACCACCACTGTTTGCCACTTGGATTTGACTTCTGGGTGCCAGTTTGGAAAATGCTCTTAGGGAGAAAGCCATGGTGAATGTCAGACACACCTTGTGTGCCCTTGTGCACTGGTTGCTGTCCAATGCCTGAAAAAAGGTTTTTTTTTTTTTTGTTAGGGGTTATATAGCTGTTTATGATAGAAGGATAAGGACAGTATCAGATACCAGAACTAGAAGCCTGACTGGGCTTCTTATCATGCCTTCTAACTAGTCCTGTGTGTCCACTCTCACTCCTACAATCTATTTATTCTCCACCCAGAATCGAGTAAGTAAGCAGTCTTGTCAAAATTTAAGTCAGATTGTAATGCTCCCTTGCCCAAACTCTGATAACTTCTCATCACAACTAGGAGGAAATTGAAACATCCTCCCTACTCTGGCTACGAGGCCCAGCATGCCCTAAGCGCTCTCTTTCCCTCCAGTCTCATCTTCGTCTTGCCCTTCCCCTTACCTCCCCCCAGCCACACCAGCCTCTCTCTGCTCCTGGAATATGTCAAGCTGGCTCCTGCCTTAAGATTTTGTATCATCTGATGTACTCTTTACCTGATGTACTTGCTCATCCAAGGTTCTTTGTCCTCATTGTCTCATGGTTGACTTTCTGCTGTCATTCCCACCTCAGCACAAACCTCACCTTCTCAGAATCTTCCCCGACCAGATAATTTAGGCAGCCCCCACCCAAGACATGTCTCATCACTGCCCTGTTGCAGTCTCTTCATGGGATTTTATCCCTAACTGTTCATTTGTGAGCAGTTTTCACAAGCTTTTCTTGTTCATTTCTGTGTGTATGTTCAGTCCCCCTCCACTACAATATAACTCCATTGAAAGCAGGAACCTTGCCTGAATTGTTTGTTGCACTATCCTCAGCACTTAAACAGGGCCTGGTTCATTGTAGATTCTCCATCAAATCAAAATTTGTTCAATGAATGAGTAAACCTGGACAGACAGATCCAGGACTGGGGACACCTGTCATAACAAACATGTTAGTTAACAGAAATTTGTTTTGGCTGCCGCTTGCATGGCTTCAAATTTGGAAGGAAGCTCTAAAATATTGCCTTCCTTGGTCTGGCTTTAAGTGAACATTTTTTGGTGCATGTCTGCTCAGTGTGTCATGGAATTTTTGGGTGCATGCCATGTGCCATCAGCAGAAAATACGTTAAGAGCTCAGCCTTTGGAGTCAAACGGGATCGCAT
Source organism: Anoura caudifer (assembly GCA_004027475.1). Classification (NCBI taxonomy): domain Eukaryota; kingdom Metazoa; phylum Chordata; class Mammalia; order Chiroptera; family Phyllostomidae; genus Anoura; species Anoura caudifer. The sequence goes on from PVKU01002018.1 coordinate 75,774, forward strand.
ATCAATCTTGTTTTGCCACATTGTAGCTATGTTCCCATCTGTGAAATAGGATGACAATAGTCCTTGTCACATAAAAGTTTTGTGGAGGTTTAATTAATTAATGCATGTAAATTACTTAGGGTTTTATTTTGGCATTGCATTTGGAATGTTCAAAATATAGTTCATGTTATCATTAAGTAATAATAGTTTATGTGATGGTGGTAGCTGTTTTGTGGGATTGGTAGAAATCTTACTAGGGGATGGTATTAGGTGAGGGATGAAGCACTATGCCTAAAAGTCACTTTTTTCAGTATTTCCCCAATAAATCACCCCCTCTAAATTACTTCTTGGCATCATACATTCATAACATTTGCAGGGTGGAGCAAAAGAAGGTTTACAGGTTTCTGTATAAAAAATAATACAATAATTAATAAATAATAATATAAGAATAAACTCTTTTTTGCATACTCACAACTGTAAATCTACTTTGCCCCACCCTGTATACTGTGCACTGCTATTTAGCTTTTTATAAGTTACTTTTTCTTTTCCTTGAATATAACTGGTGCTACAAGTCTCCTTTCTTTGAAGATTTTTAAATGTTTAATTTAATCATGTGTTCTTTTCTGTCCCAGTCCCCTTCTCCACTAGCCACCATTCTCAAGTAGTTAATGTATTACTTAGCTTTAAGTGTCCTTCTGAAATATGTCTTGTGAGTTTGTACTGTCCAATCAAAATGTAGTGATGTCTGGGGCCCAGGCAATGGTACTGTGGGGCTCCCTGGAGACCAACAGGATGGAGCATCCACACCACTGGGAACCACACTACTAGTCTTGGCAAATTATCAAACACCTACCCTAGGGTTGGTGAAGGTGGATGACTCTATATTGGCAGAGGTGGTGACAGTGGTGACAGCAAGGTGTGAGGATCTGTGGACATATGTCTTGGTCATAGCCTTATGGTAGGATTGCTGGGACTTGCAGCTGGGACCTCAGCGAGTGTGGACTCTGGCTTCCTGTCTGTGGAAAGCTGGTGGAGCAGTCGCCAGAGAGGACCAGTGGTTGGGGAATCAGGCTTTAGAGGTCTCCGTTTGGGTTTCTGTGATGGAGTGATGATCAAGACTAGTTCATAAACACTTGAAAGCAGCTCTGGAGAAATTCTGGGATATTTAGAGAGAGCTGAGAGCAGTTCTGGAAAAGACTGGAATTCTTGCTAGAAGCAATGGGTGCTTAAAGCCTTTGTGATTTAGGTCTCATAGTAAACATGACCTTTCTTATTTTTGTAGGTTGGCAAAAGGGCACAATGATTATATAGATGAATACAAGCTTTTAATTCTTTAAGTAAAAGATGCAACCACAGGGGGAAATTTTCACACATGAGGGCCAGGACCAGGGTGTGCTCATGAACTTGGACCTTTCCTGTGGAGCGTAGTAGTAGATTATCCTGTTTCCTTGTAGTTGGTGGGTTATGTTTCCTCCTGCCACTGAGGTTTGTGAAGGGCACTATGTTCAGAGTTCCTCAGTCTGATGGGTCATCTACAGACAGATACATCACAAAGGCCGCACCTAGGAACCTGACCATCCCCTTCAACACCCAGGAAGTCTTGGAGCATCACTCCCATCTCCCCACCCAGGACCCCCAGCTCAGTGATTGGCCAGTCCCTTCACCAGCCTCTCCTCTCACTGTCAGCTCTGCCCTATCATCCCCTTCCTGCCATCCATTCCCCTCACATTCAGAGCCCTGTGAATTTGAATGGCAATGAGCTTCAACCACAGACCAGAAGTCTAAATGTCCTGACCACAAAATCTCATAAATTGTGATCTTGGTTTCTTGGGAAGTGGTGGACATGGCTTCCTTCACCATATTCAAGACCTGATGGAATTAACCTGTGAGGAATGTGTTGAAGGAGATGGAAATTGAGTGGGCCAGAGACCTAATAAACTGTTTGCCTCCCCAGTTTCCAGGACTTTTGCAACCAATCGTGTGCAACAAGTTAGGAAGAAGGAAAGAGAGAGAGAGAGAGAGAGAGAGAGAGAGAGAGAGAGAGAGAGAGAGAGAGAGAGAAACAGAATGACATTTTCCTTTGTCTCCTAGTATGGGGCTACTGAAGTTTTAGGGAAGTGAGTTTTTATAAATTTCAAGTGTGCACTTGGGAATCTGAGCTTCTGGGAAGCTTTGAGCTATTCCCATAAAGAGCTGAAAGGAACTGTGACTAGAAACAATCTCTCCAACCAGTGAACTCTGGGACTGAATGAATTGAACAAGATGCCTTTCTGCTTTATTTTTTTCTCCACCTCCCAAGTCTACATTTAAGGGGGGGAAAAAGCATTTTTTGAGACTATACCAGACTAGTTAATAGGATGATTCTGGATACAAGGCTTGCAAAATAGGAGAGTATAATGAGAGGCATTTGAATGGATGTCATTGTCTTTACAAAGCATGCTTTTGTCTCATTGTTTTCACCTAAGACTTCTTGCAAAACAATGGGCTTTGAACGTGCAAGATATGCTGCTTAACTCTTAAAGAGCTGACAGACATCACACCTTTTCAGGGAGGATTGTGACTGGGGCTTCAATCATCCTGCTCCCCAGGTCTTGATGGAGGTGAGACAATTAGAGAGAACAGTTAGCTGACTATCCTACACCCAGTTCCAACCATGTCAGAAGAAACTAAAAATATCTTATGGTCAAACTATAGAGGCTCCTGCTTCTGACAAGGTGGGCTGTGAGTGCAAGGAAAGTAACATTACCCATAGAAATAACAGTGAGACTACATAACACCACTGCGTGAGATTTCCTTCATCCAAACAGGCTGAGACCTTCTTCTGGTGCTACACATTGAGTGAAATCAACAAAGAAAGTGATTTCTCAATATAGCCAGCTTTTGTAGACTGTCGTCTCATTTCTACCTAGTAAAAATAGCAGAATGCATTTCAGCAGAAACTTTTACTGTGACGTTGCTTTTGTTGTTGTTTTCTTTTACTTCCCCATATTTAAAGCTCTGGTGACACAAATATTAAGGGCTATAATCAGGAATGCTGAGGGATTCTCCCTGGGTCATGTGGTTACTCACGTAATAAAAAATTTATTGCCATCCTGAATTCGGGGTTGTTCCAAGCCTCTGTTTCTAATCAATTTTCACTATAGTCTTTTGTTCTCCAAGAGCTCCAGGAAGTCCACACAGAGCAGGAAGACAAGGTGATGGCACCCTGATGTGGACATGCGTGATAGCAGGAGCCTACGAAACAACACGGGGCTCACCAAAGTGCCACGCAGGGTCCTGTCAACTTCAAGTGTGTTCATGCGTGTACGACGTTAAACCTGAGTCCGGCACAAGCTGTGTGCTCGATATGTTAGCTGTTTTTATTAGTAGTAATAGTATTTGCATGTAGTACACACATGTACATCTGTATACACATGTATACTTTTTGTCGTAAAGGCTTAGATTTGAAATAACAGTCTGTTTTTTAGCATTGTAGTATCCAACATCGCTTAGAACAAGACAGGTCCGAACTGCAGCAAGAACCACCTTCTTCTTCTTTTTATTTTATCATGGTGAAGTAAACACAACATCAAATTTTTCATTTTAACCTTTTTAAGTGTACACTTCAGTAGCATTAAGTACATTCATGCTGTTGTGTAACCAGCATTCATATAGCTGTGTAACCATCAGCACCATCCCTCCAACTCTGAACATTTTTAACTTCCCAAACTGAAATTCCATAGCTATTCAACACTAACTCCCCCTCCCCCCTCCCCCTGCCCCACCCCAAACCACCATTCTCCTCTCTGTCTGTATGAATTTGATGACTCTAAGTACTTCATGTGAGTGGAATCGTACACTGTTTGTTCTTTTATGTCTGGCTTATTTCGCTTGGCATACTGTCTTCAAGGTTCATCCCTGTTGGAGCATGTGTCAGAATTTCATTCCTTTTTAAGACTGAATAGGGAGCCTTCGTTTTAAGATTGAAGTATTTTGGGAACACCATATGGCTATAGCTCACACAGGCAATTATTTTCACTCCTCTTTTCTCTCTCCTAGGCCTCATTGTATGAATATTCTAACAAGATGTAATGATGTGGCTTCCCGGTGGTGCTTTTTCTCCAGGAATGTCTTTGCCCTTGAACTTGAGCTCTGGAGTCAGATGGACAGATGTGCATTTGCATCTGCATTCTGCCACTTGAGAAGTCTATTTTCTTGGGCATGCAATAAGGTCAAACCATATGGTATGGCTGATATTTGATCATCTTTTAGATACAAAAATGACAATTTCATATGGCTCAACCTAATTCTATATCTCTTAACTCCTCAGTTATGTTAAGTAAAACAAAGTTAATAATAGTGCTTGCCTCATAGGGTTGCTATGGGAATTGAATGACATAATGTGAGCACAGTGTTTGGTCTGAGCTTGGCCAAGAGAGCGCTGAGTGCTGGAGCTGTGTTGAAGGCTGATGTCGCCATCTCTTTGGGGGAGAGAAGCCTCTCCTCACATGTCCAGGCTTTCAGGAGTCTCCTGCTCACCTCTCTGCCACCCCTCCTGCACCTGATTGATTGTACCTTCACTGGCAGCTCAAGGGCATGAAAATCAATCTGGAATGAGAGCAATTTTTCTGATACTTCATTTTAGAGGCAGTGAACAAAATAAACACTATTCCCTATCTTCATGGAGTTAATAAAAAAACATTAAGTAAGAAAAATATAGGGTACCTTAGGAAAAGTGTGGGAGAAAAATGCAGTGTGGGAGGGGCAGGTGAATTGTCAGGGGACACTTTAGATAAAAGAGGATACAGTGCCCTTGCTTCCCTACGTGAAGCAGGTTTGAATATTGACCTTCCTTCCAAGCCTTCCCTGTATCACTGCCCTCCCTCCCTCTCCCCCTCTCTCCTTTTCCCCCTCTCTCTCCCTCCCTCTCTCCCTCCCTTTCTCTCATTCCCTACTCCCACCTTCCCTTCCTTCTTTACTTCTTTCTTTTTCTCTTCCAGTTTGGATCCTGGGCAGCCCTCTTGGTTACTTGAAACTGCTTTTCAAGGTGGCTGTATGCTAACAGTGCAGGTTCCCTGAATGAGGAATTCCAAGAGCATCTGCCCCTCAGCCAGGTCCGTCATGGGATGCTGCTTCGGCTGCCCTGGCTTGGTGTCCATTATTAATTGGACCATCTTGGGCTTTACCAGAGTTCCCTTTGCATCTTACCCTTTCATGACCCAAAAGTCTCCAAACATCTCCTACTCAAGTCTTCCCATCTCCTTGCCAACCAGTGCCCCTTCCCAGTTCTCAGGGAGTTATATGACCCCACCATCAGCAAAACTTCCTCATCTGAGCTGTCCTTCTCTCAGGCTCCAGCCAGGCCTGATGCCCGCCAGTCCAGGGTAATTTATGGGAAGGGTTTTTTGCCTTTCCCCTCACAATATCCATGAGACTTTCTAGGGCCTTAAAACTATTTTATAAAAAACACAGATAAGCTCACAAAAATTAATTAAAAGATGTGTATTTCAATACTACTTTTTAATAGAATATCAGTGGTTTGTCTTTATTTTGAAGCTCGTGCTCCAGGCAGGGAGATGTATCTGCAGGGAGGGCGGGGGCAGTAGCCAATGAAGCTCTGCTTTCCACCCCATGGACCTGCAGGTTGTCCTTGGGTTTGATATGAATCATGGTGAGTGGTAGCCCTGGTCCTTGTGAGGCTGCCTCTTAGGTTCACCACTGACTCGAGCTTTTGCTCCAAAAATGCTGCCTCATCCCTAATGGCTCAATCAGGAAAACATTATTTTCAGATGTTTTAAATTTGTGCAGTGAGAAACATATGTCTTGCCATATGGAACACAATAGGAGCTAGTTAAGACCGGAGTGGAAACCAGAAATGGGAGTTCTCTTTTATTCCATGTTTGAAGTCAGATCTGGCCAGATTTCCCCGACCAGCCATCTCAGCTGTGCTCTAAATCGGAGTACATGTGCCTTGGAGACAGACTGTGAGGAAAGGCAACTGCAGGCCCCCTCGCTCACTAGCTGTGCATCAGTTAGGAGAGCTGCTGCGGGGCTGCTCTAGCCCCATCTGGAAATCAAGTCACAGACAACCTTGCAAGTGCTACAAAGTCATGTGGGCTGCGATAGAGGATGGTAAAATACATCAATCTGTACACCAAGGTAGTCCAACATGAAGGTTTGATCGGCGTAGTTTTAACCATTAATTTTGAAAACAAGGCCCCTAGACTTATAGTAGAAACAGTATTGGACTTCCACATTTAACGTGAGAAAGAAAGGAAAGGGAAACTGGGATTTGAATAGTGTTTGCTTATTGTCACCGACTCATTCAGCAAGTGCCTTCTTTGTGTGCAGTCCAGAGCTGGGCTCTATGGAGAAAAGGTTTGTACGACAAGTCCTGCTCATATACAGAAAAGCCTCCAATCCACCTTGCTTTTCCCCTGGACTTTTCTTTCAGGATAGCTTGGTTTCCTTTATCTAGCTCTCCATGTACCAGGCATTGTGTGACAAGCTGTCACAGAAGTGCAGGAGACAGGTGGGAAAACAGATAACTGCCTTCCATGAGCTAAGAGCTGTGCGTTACATAACTGTGGGATGCTAAAACAGCTCAGTGGAGGTTACAGGGACAGAACAAAAGGTTAGAGGCAGCTTCCCAGAAGGCATGGCACTCAAGTTACATCTGTGAAGTTTACCTGAAGTGTATCACTCACAGTCTGTTCTGGTGGTATTGCTCAGCTCTGCCCTGTAATTCTGTTGCTGGCAGCTGAGCTAAGATCACACTTGCCTTCCCCAAAGCCTGTGGGCTATGGACCCATGTGCTTACGGCCTGGATGCTACCCTAGTCAACAGAAAGCTCGGTTTCCAAGCTCCGCCCAAATGGAGCACCCTACTAAATTCCTGTTTCCAATCTCAGATGTAGTAGGTATCTCTACTCTCGTCTCATTTGCGGAGCAAAGACATTTGATGGGTTTTAAGTCCAAGGAATGGCTACTCCTTCCTAGCTCTGGGCACCAGCTCAGCCCCTTTTGAGTCATTTGGGATCTTCTTCCCTTCCCTCCCATTAGAGGTGACCACTCAGAATCTTAATATGACAGATGTACAATAGAAAAACATTCTTACAGAATGTTGAAAGGAGACTATTGCTTCCAAGGGCATGGTGGGGAATGAGCCCTTGAAAGCAACAGGTGGGGATGAGGGCAGGGCCAGGTGGGAGAAGACTTGAACACTACACTGGAGCATGTGGACAATAGGAAGCCATTGCTATTCTTATCCATAAGCTAATAATCCATGAGCTAATATGGAAAAACAGAGTTTTAGGGAAATAACTCAATGATAGGATGTAGGATGGATAGGATATAGAGACTGGAGGCAAACTAGGGCAGTAGTGCAATAGTTTAAGTTTAGTAATGATACCATTGGCCTTGGAAGAGGAAAAAATGGGTGGAGCAAATGAAGAAGGGGAAAGACTTGGAGAGGGATGGGAGAGCATGTAATAGAGAAAAACAGCCATCAGTGGTGCTGAGTTCAGGCAGACAATTGACCTGGTTTAGTATGGATGGAGGGGCTGCTGTTACTGACTTGCAGTAATATGGGGTTATTATTATTTTAAAGCTCAGTGCTAAAAGTATGGGTTGTACACTGAGTATGACCATCTGCTGTAAGATCAGGCATTTTTCTTTCTGTTTTCCTTTTCTTCTCTTTTATGTTTCCCCAGCCTTGGGCTGTGGTCCCTGTCCCCTCTGTCCTCAGACAAATGTACTTACTCTCCATCTGTGCTTTGGGAACAGGCACTAAGGGCTTGGGCCCAGAGACAAGCAGATAAGCAAAAACAGATTGTAAACTGGATCTAAGGCTTGACTTTGAGTGGTCTTGAGTATATATATTTTAGTAAAGCGTGTGGCTTGTTTTTAATGTGAAGCTTGTAGGATGAATTTTTCAAATCCCACTCTTATTTGAAAAGTGGAATCCAAAGAAAAGTAATTTCAGGTTCAATAATGGGCAAATCAGTGCTTAAGTCTGAATTCACCAAAGCTTGTTTCAAATGGTCAGATTATTTTGTGTGTGTGTGTTTGCATCAATGGTCAGGACCTTTTAGCCCCTAAATCAGATGGCATTTGGGTCTCTAACATTTCCTCATTCTGAAACAGCAAGAGGGATTCTTGATGCTTTCTAGGCTGTTTCAAGTTTCTTTCTTTCCATGCCTCAGATAAGGTTCTTCCAGAGCACAGTTGTGGACCCTCGCAAACCTCCAGATCCAGCTTCATTTGGAAAGGTAAGGCTCCTCAAGGCCAGTCTTCTTGAGGATCTCAGGCCACTGTGCAGAATGCTATGAGGTATTGTGTTATGTTCTAAGTGCTTAAAAGTGGAAAACTCAGATCTGTCTCAGAGAATCAGCCACATGTTGATAACCAATGTCTCTGGAATTTCTATCTTTACTGCTAGACCAACATGAAGTCAGTGCTGAAAAAAAGCAAGCTTGATATTTTTGCTTCTTTTTCTGTTTCTGTTTGGGTCACTGGTGCTGTGTTAATCAAAGCTCATGGAAAATAAAATGTCTGGTGCTGGTACTAAGAGTAGAATAGCCGCAGTTGTTTAGAACATGGAGGGCTCCTTGTAAATACTATAAACTACATTGTTGGGTTAACGTAAAGTTACAAAAATAAAATACTTAAGTCTCTTTCCTCACACATTCAGAGTTAATATCCACTCTGTGGAAATGGAAAAAATGAGGAGGAATATGGATGAAGGCAATGAATATTCAGCTGGAATAAAGAATAAAGATAGACTACTATGAATAAGCTGATGTCCCCCCTCCCCCAACTCATTTGGGTTAATCTTATAATTAATGCTTTTAATGTTAAATTATAGATAAATGACCATTTGCAAACATTTATTGGATAGGCTTTTCATTCAAGATGGCAGAATGAAACAATTTGAACACACATTCTTATTGCTCTATATTAACATGACGAATTTGAGATGTTCAGTCAACTCCTTTGAGGGAAAGAATAGAAAAAGTGAAGGAGAAAGAAAGCAAATTTCAAGAGGGAAAATTAAAACAGAGAGCTCTCTTTACCTGGTCAACTATTTCAGGGCAAGAGACAAGACTCCTCATTAAGAGCTAGCATCATAAAAAGTACTTCATCTGAGGAAATTAAATAGAAAGAAGGAAGGGAAAGCAGGAAGCAAGGGGGATGGAAAATGTTTCTCTATATATCTAATTATTCACTTCATTTCCTGGAAAGGAATGGCTGCTCACTGGTGGGTTGGTCTAGTTTAATATTTACCTCAGAGTACTATTTTATTGCCTGAGCTTTATTAAGCTCAAATTGCCAAGAAAAAGTGAATGTGCATTAGAAAAATGTGGACTTTCTGATTACTAGTGGATATGAAGATATTGTCTAATTTTTCTCATCACTTTTTCTGAGTGATGGGAGTGTAATTTGTATAGATAATGCAAACCAAAAAGAACAGAAATATCTTGTAGGGCCAGAGAGACAGCTTAAACAACCCTCCTTTTTATTTTTTTTCTACTCATAAAGTTAACTTGAAGTTTATGTAGGAAATAAATTGTCCTTTACACTGGACCTCAGATGGTGAAAAATCTTGAACTCTCACCTCCCTGAATCCTTGCACTTACTTTCATGTTTCTTGTTAAAACAGTTTCTATGGCCCTGGCTGGTGTGGCTCAATGGATTGCATGCTGGCCTGGAAACCAAAGGGTCACTGGTTCGATTCCCAGTCTAGGGCACATTCCTGGGTTGCAGGCCGGGTTCCTGGTGGGGGTTGCATGAGAGGCAACCACACACCGACATTACTTTCCCTCTCTTTCTCCCTCCCTCACCTCTGTCTAAAAATAAATAAATAAAATATTTTAAAAAACTCAGTTTCTACAAATGCAAGGAGTGACCCCGAGGAGCCTGGTCCCAACAGCAATGGTTTATAGTTATACACTTGGGGGTGGGAAAGGGGAAATTTCCATTTGAGCTTTCAGTGCGTTCCTTTTCTGAAAGTGACTTTTTAGTAAGAACTCTCTGATGGGGTTGCATTTGACTGACATTATTATTATTTTAGCCCATTTAGCTGTGAACCTAAGTTTAACATCATTGCAAGCATGCATGCATGTATGTATGTGTGAGTGCTGGGCGAGTGGATAGTGGTTTGAGTAGCTGAGCTGTTACTGATGTTCAGTCATGATCGCCCTTTCGTTGGCTGGACTTAGTTTTCTGGAAGGTAAAAATGGAAGTAATATCTGGCTCTTAATATCTGGCAATAAGATTTGTATATTATTATTATTAATACTAATTTTAGACAATGTACAGGTTCAGGATTAAGAAATTTAGTTCTCAATTCTAACTGCAGTCTTGAACAATACATTTAACCTTTCTGGAAATGTCTTTATGTAACAAATACAAGTCATTTTAACTTTATTTGAAAATATATTATTCTACTGGCTATTGAACTTTGGAGGCTAGATAAAATTAAGCATCAACAGCAAGAAAACATCACAACTACACAGGAGAAGCTTATGACCTAACTCCCTGCTTGCTGTGTCTACTTCCTAAGTAGAAATCACCGTGCTCTGCCATCCTGGGACAGAGTACTGAATTCACATCTATCTATGACATATACTTGAACAATAACAACAATATGCTGTGGCTGAGACTCATGTCAACTGACATGTGACTAACACTCCTAAATGCTATAAGGGGTAGTCTCTCATCTCTATTTTGCTCTTGTTCATAAAATCCAATTAATTGCCTCTGGGTTGAAAGATTGGGCTTGTGGAGGAGGGAAGGAACAGAAGCCAGGTGGAACTGAAAAAAAAATGCTGATTTTGGCTTTTGGAAGCAGATGTTCAGATTGTGCAGAGGCTGGGAGATCAGAGTGACAGATACAATGGGGTAAATTTATTACCTTTGGAACTGATAGAGGCTTTGTCCAGAAATAGGCAAGATCAGTGTTTCTCAAACCTTAAGGGACTGGTCTAAAAATGTCTAAAAATAAGACATTTTTGTGGGAGGCTAGACCAATGCATGCAGGATGTGTACAGTCATGCAGCGCTGGCCTTCTGAATGGCCCCTCCTGGTCAGAAAGCTCCTTCTGTGGGTGGATTAAGATGTAATAGCCCGTAAACCCACGTTAAAAACCTTGAAGCCAGTCGAGGGTAACAGAGAGAAGAGCTTGTGAAATGAGATCTGGGTTCAAGATGCAGCTTCACTAGTTATGAGCTATTTATAGAAAGGTTCACCTCTCTAAAACTCAATTTTCTAATTGGCAAAATAGGGCTAACCAGCTGGTTATCCAGATGTATTTCTCTTTAAGTCTAGGAGATCCTAAGCATCATGCTTGGTCTATCAAATTTACAGATTTCCCACTTATACGCACCAAGATCCAAGGTGAGTTATACTACGCATGTTTATTTCCTTCCATCAATATATTCAGGCTTTATTATATTGATTGTAACACTACTTGCTGATCATATAAATATGGCACATGAGCCTGTTCTCTAATTAATGATGAGTGTGACCTGGTGTGTTTGAGGGACAAAAAGACTTCTGGCATGGTTCCAGCAGGGTAATAAAGAGCAATATAGAGTAAGATCTGAGACAGGTAAGGGTTAGCTCATGTAGTGCTATGTAAGCCACAAAAAGGATTTGAATTTTATTAAAGCAGCAGGGATTATTTAGGTGCCTAATGATAAAGTGAAAATAGTAATGAGAGCTAACATTTACTAAAGGCTTACCCTATCCTAGGCATGGTGCTAAGGGTTTTATATATATTTACATTTAATCCTCCCATTAACTGTACGTGATAGGTACCATTATCACCTCCATTTTATAGATGAGTATGTTGAGGCTTAGGAGGTTAATTAAAATTCTCAAGATCACCAGCTGGTAATTAATAGGAAGCAAGATACCACCACACAGTTCCCTTCTGAATCTCCTTCAGCCTACTTCCAGCCATTGTTTCAAAGTGGGTTCATTTAATTTGCGACTACTGCTGGTCACAGAACCTGGAGGCTGCTGGTCACTCTGACTGCCCTGAAGCAGTGAATGTGGATGTGGACCTGAAGCAGGCAGAGGTCTCTTGGCAGTCCTGCGAGAAGCACACATGCATCTTCTCACCTGGACCATCCTGCCATTTCCCCCATCTGCACATGTCTGCATGCACAGTGCCCAGATGCCCATATTTTCTTTATCACTCTAACCTTCCTTCCCTCAGGTCACAGCAAATCACTGCTTTTCATTAGGTGGTGTAATGAGTCCATCTGCCCAGTAGTGCCTCCCAGCAGCATCACCTCACCGTGCACATCTGTTCTGCAAATCTGCAGCGAGCAGCACTGGCCTCTTAGGGATCGCAGGCACCGGGAGGGACTAGTTTTTTGTTTTTTGTTTTTATGTCAGAACACATTTCTCCCGTTCTCTCTGGTATAGCTAGCTATCCTTATGTAGGTTAACAGGGAGACACAATATTCCTAAGCAATGGGGACAATTTTGAAGGGCAGTCCTATTGACAGGCCTCCTGGAGTGAATGAAAGATGATGATGGGTATGAGTTTTATGGATTGGATCAAGTGTCTCTTTTACAACACATTGTCCTTAGAGATTCACTGAGGCTCATGAATGTGACTGACACAGGAAATTGTGAAGATCAGTTACCAGCAGGAAGGAGGCCTGTGTGTCTGATTCTGCAGGCCCCATGCTTCATTCACAATATTGAAAGAGCCACTCTCTAAATTCAAAGGGAAGCAGCTGCTACAGAAAACTCAGATGACAAATCTGAGACCCCACTCAGAGTTGGTAGAAGACAGCAGATCAAACTTCTTTTCCAATCCCCAACTTACAACAACCATTGCTATTGTGTGGCTCGTAGGAATTGGCATCTGAAGATATTTCATCAGCAGTGTCAAAACAATGAGGATAAAAATAATCGCTGTCTACTGGGCCCTGCCAGTTATGAGATGCAGACGTCGTTTCTGGGAAGTATAGACATACATAATGCCATTGTCCTCTCAGTAATTGCCTTGGCTGCCAAGGGTCCTAATGGGGAAGGGGCTTAATGAGCTTTGGCTCCCTACAAAAAGGCACTGAAACGAAATATCTATTGTTCTGAATATAACCAGAATCATCCTCAGGACAGAAAACCTTGGAGTTACACAGGAAAGAGACTTCATGTCTGGTGAGGGGGAGATTCCCTCTATTACTAGCAGACTTACTTCATTACGGAAATAATATATAGCATTACCAAAATACATACCAAACACCAAACTTCATTCAACAAGTATTTTTCCAAGCCCACACTGTTTCAGGCATGGAGAATCCAGCTGTGAATATGATAAAATACCTGCTCTCATGGTCTTACAGTTCAGTGGGGGCACAAGATAATAAACAAGTAAGAAAAATATGGAGTGGTAAGTGCTCCACCTAGAGTTAATATTGGATGAGATGGCAGAGGCTGGCAGTGGCCAGTCAGGGAAGGCCTCCATGAAGAGGGGAACTTGAAGCCAATATCTGAATGTGAAGGAAGAACCACGTATGCAAAGTTAAGAGTAAGAATATTCCAGGTAGAGAAACAGCTTCCAGATTCTAAGATGACAATGAGTTTGGTATGTTTCAGAAACAGAAGGAAGCCTGGTCTGGTTCAAGCAGCATAAGTGAGAAAAAATGATAGGATGTGAGATGTGAGAGATAGGCTGGGGCAGATCACAGAGAACTGTATGTGAGGCACAGAAAGGATTGAAAATTGATTACAGATATGCTGGGAACCAATTGGAGGGTCATCAAGCAGGAAAATGACATGATCACAGATGTAAAACATTTTGAAAACTTTTCATTTTGATCTGATTTCAAATGTAAAGAACACTTACAAAAACAGCACAAAGAACTCCTATAAGCTGTTATTCAGATTTCCAGTTGCTTACATTTTTGTCCCATTTGTTTACCATTATCTCCATGTCCATAACCTTATAAGTACATATGCATATTTCCTCAAACCACTTGAAAATAAAGTGGAGATGTCATGCTCCTTCAAGACTAAAGACTTCAAAACTCTATTTTCTAATAAAAATTCTCTTATGTAATTACAGTACTCTAATGAAAAATTAGAAAATTAATATTTTTATTCTACTATTCTTCTAATTTATGGTCCATATTGAAATTTCATCAATTGTCCCAATAATGTCCTTTGTAGCTATTGTTTTCCCGGGTCCCATATCCAATTGAGTATCAAGTTTGGTCAGGTGTCTTCAGTCTCTTTCCTTCTGGAACAGATGACACTCTTTCTGTCATTCTTAACCTTGATATTTTTAAAGAACAAGGTCAGTTGTTTTTTACAATATGTCTCAATTTTGGCTTCTCTAATTTTTCCTTGTGATCAGATTCAGGTTGTGCATCTTTGGCAGTAAATCACAAAGATACTGCTCTATCCATCTCAGCACACAGTATCAGGAGGCACACGATTTGGTTTGTCCCAATACCTGCGATGTTGGCTTTGATCACCTGGGTACAGTTGTGCTCCTCATGTCTCCTCTCTGTTAAGACAGTACTTCTTCCTTCATAGTTAGTAACTAACATAAGGGCAGCTTCTTCGAGATTTTGTGAATATCTTATTGATCATCAAAGTTTTACTTTTACTAGTTTTAGCATTCATTGATGAATTTCTAAATTCATCACTCCTTCCATATTTATTATTTGGAATCCAACTGCAGGGAAGAGCTTTCCTTTCTCTCCTTTATTGTGTTAAAAGGGAGAGAGTAGGGGACCAAGAGCAAAATGAGACCAGTTAGGAGGCTCTTGCAGGATTACCCATGAGAGATGAGAATGGTTCGTCCCAAGGTATGCCAGCCAGGGAATGGGAGAGACTAATAGATTCAGGCTGTGTTTTAGAAGTGAACTTGGGAGGTTGGTTGTGGGGGTGATGCAAAGTTAACCAGGATAGTTTCCAGATTTTTTCATGAGCAAGTAGTACCATTTAATGGCATCAGTTGGTGGTACCATTTATTGAAATAGAGAAGAGTGATGGAGAAACTTTGGGAGGGAAAATTAAGAACTTTGATTGGCCATAAGTTTGCTTAACATCCATGTGGCAATGCCAAATTACCCAAATAGTTGGTGCAAGGGGTATAGAGATGATAGTTAAAGGTATAACACTGGAGGAGGCTTAGAGAATGGGTGAAGATGTGGAAGAGAAGGGGTCAGAGCACAAACCCTAGGTCACTAACACACAGAGTTCAGAAAAATGAAGCAGATTTGGTGAAAGCACCAGACAAGAGGCAACCAGCTCTGGAAAATCAGAGTGAGTGGGACCCAGAACCGGAGAGTGTGAATAGTCAGGAGGAGGGAGAAAGCAGTAAACTCTGTTGACTTCTGCTGGAAACCTGAGTATGATGAGGGCAGGGAATGCACACTGGATTCCACCAGGAAGTGCAGAGGTGCTAGAATCTAGCAGAAGTGGGCCAAGGAGAGAACTGAGATGAGGAAGTGGAGGCAGTGGCCCTAAGCAAGTATTTCAGCACGTTTCACTGTGAAGGAGAGCAGAGAAACAGGGTAGTAGCTGTGTGGGAATATAGGGTCAAGGGAGGGTTTTTTATTCCTTTTTCTTTTTTAATATGGGAGGTATGAGATCTCACTCTGGTAGAGAGTGAACATTGAAGAGGACTAATTGAAAACAAAGTCCCTGAGACAGGTGGGGAGAGATGAGAGTGGGAGGGCAGTTGGTCTTCAGGGAGTGGCATGCCTCATCCTTGGTGATAGGAAGGAAACCATTGGGGACATAGGGTGGTATTGTGGTGGTGATGCGATAAGGGAGGACTTTGGGTTGCTTCAGTGTTCTTGAGGAAGTGTGAGGCAAGGTCATTGGCTCAAACTGGGAAGGGGTGGTGTTGAGAGAGATAGTCATGTGAAATAGTTGTGTTGAAGAATGGGAGAGCTAACAGAGGTGGAGAGTGTGGTAGGTAGTGCTGGGGTCCGATTGGAGAGTTATGACCATGAATTAGACTGAAACTACTCAGGAAAGTTGTGTTGAAAAGAAAGTTATAAAATAATAACATATGTGCATTACTCCATCATTTTCAAAGCACTTCTCACATGCATTAACTTGTTAACCATCAACATTACCCTGAGGAACAACAGCTTAGTATGAATGAATACCTCTTCTTTATAGACATGTAAGCTGTAGCTTAAAGAGACTGAATGTCCATTCTGGGCCACATAAGCAAAGCACCAGACTCCAAAAACTTGTGTTCTTTACACCAGCATCTGTGGAAGTGACTCCACAACAAACACAATCACAGACACAAAGGATACCTCAGACCCATGACTGCATTTGGTTCTAAAAGATTTTGAAAATGATGCTATAGTAGGATATGGCTGAAAGCTTTGTTGATGGTGATTCATAATAAAATTATTATTAAAATTTCTTACAAGTGTGGATGATAAATGATGCTAACATAGCACAGTGGTCAAGAGGATAGAATTTGGAGTAAAAATTGCTTAGGTTCAAAACTTCTCTCTACCAGCTGTGGGCTTTGTTGACTTCAAACAAGGAAGTTAATGTTCCGCACTCAGTTTACTCATGTGTGAAATGGCCATGATAACAGTACCTTCCCATGCTGGGTTGTAGTAAGAATTAAGTAACTTACATGTAAAGAGCATGGCAGTGTCTGGTATCAGTTAGGGCATGTGAATGTTACACTATTATTATTACTATGGAAATCTAAACGTGCAATGTGAGGATGGGCTGCTATAAAGTATATCAATAGTTATTACAACGGGAACTTGATCAATTATTTCTCAAAGGTTGATAAAGAAATTAACCCATTACTCCATGTATGAACCTACAATTATTTAGCAGTAACTGTCACTAACTATATTAGAATAGATGCTTAATTGACAAGGCAATTGGCTCATCAAACAATTATTTTGCTGCTGACTAAAACAAAACCAAAAACCTTGGAGACCCATGCATATTTATTTATGCATATAAATAGCTCATTGAGACATCTACACAGGAAATATAAGCAAATATATAACTTTGACAGAGAAACTGCAGATACAATAAAAAAACTACAAATTCCAAGTAAACATGTTGGGTCGGCAATGCGAGTGATTCTGATCTTACCCTTTGGGTAATTTACCTCACATTACAGTAGCATTGCAGAAGTCAAGGAGTTAGCTGGCTGCTTTCTCATCGGAAGAGCTCTGGATTGTCCACATGTGAATATGTTTGGCTCAGCTGATTTGCCCCATACTATCTTATTGAGTTTCTATCCTGGTTATCCAAGTTATTAAAGTAAGGTGATAATGCAGCAGTTCTGGTATTTCTGGCTCCTACATGGGCTGAATGCTAGTTTATCCAGACCTAGTGCCATGCAAACTTAAAGAGGAAGCTTGAGTAACCTACAGTAGAGGATTATTTACAAATCCTGTGCTTTATGCAGCCTGATAATTCTTTTTTTTTTTTTTTTTATTGTGTGGAATAACTGTTGAATTAAAGTAGCAGAGTTATGCCACACTGCCCATAGGCTAATTCACTAGTGACTCTGAGTGGCATTAGTACCTAGGAGACAAGATTTTCTAGGTTTAGGCTCCTGCTAAGGAAGGCTGTAGTGCAGTTTTCACTTGGCCCTGTGCCTCCCAGGGACCTGTGCAGCTTTCAGACTCAGTGGTGCCCTGGCCTCATCTGAGGCGTACAGAGCCAGAATCTCCAAGGTTGGAGCACAGGCACGGGTTCCGCTGTGATTAGGCTGCACACCATAAAGGTCAAGAATCGCATCTAAACCAAACCTCTCAGGTTTCATAAGTTACTATGTAAATATGTGTGTGTATAATACATTCATAGCTATATACTCATGTTATTACAATATTTAGGGTTGTTTAATGCCTACAGAGCTTATGCTCCTGAAAGATTGATTAAGAAGTCAAAGTGACTGGATTTTTCTGCTAGGCCAGCAAGGTATCTCAGAAGCTTATCAGAAGCTGTTTATCAGATAAGAATGTTTCCAGCAGTAAGCAACAGAAAACCCATGAGTCACTTAAACAAATAGGAGGATATTTTTCTTACAAAACTAAGAAGTCTGAAAGTACATAGCCCAGGGCTGGTGCAGCTACTTACTCACTGATACCAATAAGAACTTACGAACTTTTTCCTTTTCTCTTCTGACATCTTCACCATGGGGCTTATTTCTTCATGGCTACAACATAGCTGCCTCTGCTCCAGGCATCATGTCCACGTTCAAGGCAAGAAGAAGGAAAGAAAGAGTAGCACTAGCCATGGCTTTACTAGGAAAGATCATTGCTCACATCTCTTTGGCCAGAACTGTGTTTTGTGGTAATCTTTTGTTGCCAGGGAGGTTGAAAAAGTTACTGTTAGCTTTTCTCACCTCTATGGTGCAGGGACAAGGAGGAAAGAGGGTTAGCAACGACCAGCCAATACTGACTGCCGTATTTTGCTTATTCACATGCCTAATCCATTAACTCCCCATCAGGGCAAATGTCTTAATACACCCATCTGCATCACTCAGTTTTTATTAAACATGGCAATAGCAGCTGCAGCTATTATTTATGGACTTAACTGCATGTCTAGCATGGTGAGAGCTGATTTTTCTACCTTGCCTCCAATTCGGTTGCAATAACCCTCCCTGCAATGAAAATCACTGTCCCCATTTAACAGACAAGAGAACAGCCTCTCTGAGGCTCAGAAAGGATAGGTGGTATGCCCAAGGTACACACTGAGAAGTGATGTAGTTTGGATTTGAACTGAGGCTAAAGGACTTACGCTCTTCTCAGTGCAGACACTGCCTCTATTCTTGGATCAGAAATAGCCTACATGATCCACACACACATGAAGGAATATAGATTTTCATAATCACTGCACATTCTTTTTATAGTAGGTTCCATTGTTACCTACTTGCTGCCCCTTACAACTCCTTGAAGCCATTCAAGAGAAAAAAAGTCATCCTATGTGGAAGACATCCACCCAATGATGTCCATAACTCACCACCTGGGACTCTTTGCTGGCCCTGTGCTTGTTCCCACCGTAGGACGCATGTCTTGGCAGGTTCCTGTTGCCCTCTTTCCAGGAATTCAGCCAGGTCACTGGGGAAAACATGGGCACGCAATCTGAACAGGAGAATTGCTGTGGTCATGTTACCTTTCGCATAGAAATAGATTTGACAGAGGCAAGGCCCAGCCTCAATTCCTGGGGAGACACAACTGGGCAGTGATGTTCTGTTAAAGTGAGCAGGGAGCGCCTCACAGCCATTCAGCATGGGGTGAGCCTCTCTGGTTGAAGTCTGATTCACAGGAGATGTGCCGAGGTGCCAGCGTGCAGCGGAGTAACTGACCTCAGCAGCTCCTTAGATGGAATTGTCTGTACAAAGAGGAGCCAGCTGGACTTGCGAGGCCTTTCTTCTGCTCCAGCAAACCCACAGGCACATGTCCCTACCAGATTAATGAAGCCAGAATTCTCAAGCTTTAGAGTCCAGCCTCTAATGACCCATAGGGTTCTCTAAAAGTCATTTGAGGTCCCTGTTGTGTGGCCCCTTAAACCATCAGAGGTGAGGTGGGGGTTGGGGAAGGCAAAGTAGGATTTATTTCAAACCCTGGAGCCCAGGTAAGCATCATAGGAGCCTGTATCTCAGCAGGCCACTCAGTGCGTAGAATTGTCTTGAGACTCAAAGGCAAATTAGAAAACATTGTCCTGTTTTTGACCCTTGCAAATAGTCAGTTTTGCTTGTGATTGTGCATTAGTTGCTTACTCTAAGGAGGCAGATCATCAAAAGCGACCCAGGGACAATGCCCCTTTGTCTACCAAAGAGCTCCTGGTAGCCTCTGGCTCCCCTGGGTTGGTACAAGACTGAATCAGGACTTTATTTTAGGTAGCCCACTTGCTTATTGTCAAGCTTGGATGATTTTGGCTGTCTACTCCCATAAGAGGCCCGCAAAGACTGACAGCCACAAATATACACTGTTTTTCTTTTGGCCATGCAAAAAAAAATTCAAGACTTCCGGCCAAGATGAAGGTGTAGGTGGACACACTGTGCCTCCTCTCACAACCAAAATTAAGGACAACAAAGATTTAGAAACAAGAAAACAACCAGAACTCAGAGAAAATTGAACTGTATGGAAGCCCAAAACCATTCATCCAGACTGGTAAGAGGGGCAGAGTCGTGGCAGGGAAAGGTGGAGGTGCAGACCAGGCACGCAGGCAGCAGTGGTTAGCAGACCCCAGGTGCACAGTCGGAGGCTAGCAGACCGTGGGCATGGGGTGGCAACTGTGCAGACCCAGTGAGGCCACACAAGGTGGCTGGCTGACCAGCTGGTCCCACATTGATGTGCAGATAATCCAGGCGAAGGGGAAGCAGCAGAAAGGACTGGAATCTGAGAGAGAGCAGAGCAAGCACCATTGTTCCCTTTTGGACCCTGCCCCTACATACAGCATCACTACCCAGTGACTGGGCTGCCCCACCCTGGGGAACACCTAAGGCTCCACCCCTCACTACGTAACAGCCAAGACTAGACCAGAAAAAAAAGTGGCTCAAACCGGAGAACAAATCAAAGCCCCAGAGCCAATTCATCTAAGCGATGAAGAGACAGCCAACCTATCAGATGCACAGTTCAAAGCCCTGGTGATCAAGATGCTCACAGAATTGGTTGATTTTGCTCACAAATTAGATGAAAAAATGAAGGCTACAATAAGTGAAATGAAGAAAAACACACGGGGAACCAATAGTGATGGGAGGAAAACTGGGACTCAAATCAATGGAGTGGACCAGAAGGAAGAAAGAAACAACCAAACAGAAAACAAGGAAGAAACAAGAATTCAAAAAAATGAGGAGAGGCTTAGGAACCTCCGGCACATCTTTAAATGTCCCAACATCTGAATTATAGGGGTACCAGAAGGGGAAGAGGAAGAGCAACAAGTGGAAAGCTTATTTGAACAAATAATAAAGGAGAACTTCCCCAATCTGACAAAGGAAATAGACTTCCAGGAAGTCCAGGAAGCTCAGAGAGTCCCAAAGAAGTTGGACCCAAGGAGGAACACACCAAGGCACATCATCATTACATTACCCAAGATTAAAATGAAGGAGAGAATTCTAGAAGCAGCAAGGGATAAAGGGACAGTCACCTACAAAGGAGTTCTCATTGGAGTGTCAGCTGATTTCTCAAAAGAGACCTTACAGTCAAGAAGGGGCTGGAAAGAAATATTTGAAGTCTTGAAAGTCAAGGACCTACATCCAAGATTGCTCTATCCAGCAAAGCAGTCATTTAGAATGGAAGGGAAGATAAAGCGCTTCTCAGATAAGGTCAAGTTCAAGGAGTTCATCATCACCAAGCCCTTATTATATGAAATGTTAAAGGGACTTATCTAAGAAAAAGAAGATAAAAATAGGACAGTAAAAAGACAGCAAACTCACAGATATTACCAACCACACCTAAAAGAAAAGCAAACTCAGCAAACACTAGAACAGGAGCAGAAACAAAGAAATGGAGATCACATGGAGGATTAGCAACAGGGGAGTGGGAGGAGGAGAGAGGGGGACAAGGTACAGAGAAAAAGTAGCATAGATGGTGGGTAGAAAATAGACAGGGGGAGGGCAAGAATAGTGTGGGAAAAGTAGAAGCTAAAAAGAACTTATAACACATGAACATGAACTAAAGGGGGGGAATGTGGGTGGGAGGGGGTGTGCAGGGTGGAGAGGAATGAAGGGAGGAAAATGGAACAACTGTAATAGCATAATCTATAAAATATATTTTTACAAAAGAAAATTCTTTGATTCTGCCATCTGTCTACCTTACCTGTGGCACCTTCATTCATTGGCAAAGAGTCTCACATGTTGGGACCTCAGTCTCCATTGCCTACAAAAGTGGTGGCATGGGGAATGTGGTGGGCAATCTTCATATTCAAATGTCAGCCTTGAGCTCTGCTGTGACCTCATAGCCAGAGATGAATATATTCTGATTTTAAATTCCGGAAGATTCCGTTCTACATTACTTGGTTCTAATAATGGGGCCCCGTGGGTTCTCAATTCATGAATTGATAAATATTACTCTTCTCCTTTCCGAGGCTAACAATTCAGATGAGGCTGTAAATGTCTTAGGAGGGTCCTCTGAGCTAGCCCTCCGGGCTGAAACTCTTAACATTCTCATAGGCTTCTCTTGCAAAGCAGCAGATGACTTGGGGTTTATCAAATTTTCCATTTCTATTTTTGTCTCTCTCAGAAGGAAATCACCCAAATCTTGTGGCTTTTGCCATTATATCATCCCAAATGTCTCATGTCCTGTTCCTTTTCACTCCCTTAATTCTTTGTGACTTCTTGCTCTTTTAAGGAGAAACTCCTTAGGGTAGAGATGAGAAACGGGTCTGCTTGTCCTAAAAATGGGCAGCCCTTCCCCAGGAGGCAGAAACAAGCCTGACAGATGGGGATGTGGAACATTATTTTCTGAGTCAGTTTGCATTCAGCAAGTTTCTCTGTAATATCACCATCTCCATCTTCTTGTCTTGGGCAATCAGCAGGAAATTAGCAGTACAATGCCTTTCCATGAATGTGGCAGGATAGGGGGGACTGGTTTACCATAGACCTCCAATAGGTGAGGTCACCTGAACAACTCCATCAGATTGGGACTTTTTCTTTTTTAACTTAAATGTTAACACAGACATGCCAGTAGCATGAGCATAGGGTCCCTATATCTCTTTAGTAGCAGGTACATGTGAAAAGTCTTTCTACCTCAAGGCAATTTCCTTTTCTCTGAGAAGGACTTTTACCTTCCCATCTCATCCACCAGAGTGGGCCTCCAGAAACCATACTTGTTTTGGGTGTCCCTGATTTTCCTAGTAATAGTTGATTAGGCCAGGGTGGACACCTGGGCTAAGCTGGACCAGTTAAGAGTTCTCCTTTGTGGATAGAGAAGTGCATTTCTGAGTCTGTCTCTGTGGTGATTGAAATCGTTCCTCCTATCTTATCATCTCACTGGGATCACTATGCATTATCCCTGGCTGGTGTGGCTCAGTTGGTTGGAGCATCATATCATGCACCAAAGGGCTGTGGGTTTGATTCCCCATTAAGTACATGCCCGGGTTGTGGGTTTGAGCCCCAAGCAGGGCATGTATGGGAGGTAGCCCATCAATGTTTCTCTCTCACATTGATGTTTCGCTCTCCTTTCTTTTCTCTCTCAAAGCAATGAAAAAATGTCCTTGGATGAGGATGAAACAAAAATTAAAGATGCATTCTCCTTGCCCCACCACATGCTCTGGATCCTCTTGCCCTCTCACTGAGCTTTACTTTTGTTTCTCCACAATCTTCTCATCTAACATGCCAGACCATACGTGCTCATTGTTTGGGTCTGTAGGCTGTCTTTCCTGCCAGAATGTAAACTCCAGGAAGGCAGGCTCTGCTTTGTTCACTGATGCCTCCTGAGCACCTAGATTAGTGCCTGACACACATTATTTCTAACAAATTGTAGTTGACTAAATGAGTGGGAGCTGTAGCCTGATGTACAGTCTAGAGAAGCATGAAGAGCCAGTATGTACAGAGAGAGGGAAGAAGTAGATTTACAGGTAGAGGTAAAAAGGAGAAGAGCTTTATCTCTGGGTCCCAACCCCTTCTCAAGAAGGGACCAACCAAGCCTGCTTTTTGCCCTTGGGTTTTTGAGTCCTTGGAGTAAATTGCTGTCCTTTCCCCTTAAGCTGGCTGCAGTTGATTTCTGTGACTTGCATTAAAAGGACCTTGACTAATTATACAAACAGACAAAAATTCCTAGAGCTTACATTTCAGTAGACGGAGACAGGCAATGAAAAAGAAATGAAATATATAGTATGTCACATAAAGATAAGGACTAGGGAAAATTAAATCAGAAAAGAGTGATCAGGGATTTCTAGGAAAGCATTTAAAATTCTTTTTTAATTGTAGTTCATTGATTATACTGCTATAGTTGTCCCAATTTTTCCCCCTTGCCCCTCTCCACCCAACAATCCCTACTATCTCAAACAATCCTCACTCTCTCAAGCAATCCCCACACCATATGTTCATGTCCATGGGTTGTGTGTGTAAGTTCTTTGACTGCTCCATTTCCTTATTGTACTTTATATTCACATAGCTATTCTGTAACTACCTATTAGTACTTCTTAATTCCCTCATATATTCACCCATTCTCCCATTCCCCCTCTCATCTATAAACCATCAAATGCTCTCCATATCCATGATTCTGTCTCTGTTCTTGTTTGCTTAGTTTGTTTTTTAGATTCAATTGTTGGTAGATTTATATTTTTTGCCATTTTATTGTTCATACTTTTGATGTTCTTCTTTTTCTTAAATAAGTTCTTTTAACATTTCATATAATAGTGGTTTGGTGATGATTAGATTCCTTTAGCTTTTTCTTGTCTGGGAAGCTCTTTATCTGCCCTTCAATTCTAAATGAGAGCTTTGCTGGGTAAAGCAATCTTGGCTGTAGGTCCCTGCTTTCCATGACTTTGAATATTTTTTGGCAATCTGTTCTAGCCTGCAAAGTTACTTTTGAGAAATCAGCTGACAGTCTTATGGGAAGTCCCCTGTAGGTAACTAACTGCTTTTCTCTTGCTGCTTTTAAGATTCTTTCTTTATCTTTAACCTTTGGCGTTTTAACTATGATGTGTCTTGGAGTGGACCTCTTCGCATCCATTTTGTTTGAGACTCTCTGTGCTTCCTGGACTTGCATTTCTATTTCCTTCACCAAATTAGGGATGTTTTCTCTTATTATTTTTTCAAATAAAATTCCAATTTCTTGCTCTTTCTCTTCTCTTTAGGGCCATATTTCTTTGTCTCCTCATTTTGGCAGTCTCCCTGTGTTTGTTTCTATGTGTTAGGTAGAGCTGCTATGACTCTTGGTAGCATGACCTAATGTATTAGGTGTCCTGAAGGGTCCGGTGGCACAGCCTCCCCTAGCACCAAACCTGGGTACTTGAGGTGCACTCTTCTTGTGGGCTGATTATATCCTCCTCTTGTAGCTGAACTTTGATTGCTATGACAGGTCAATGAGAGGGATTACTCAGGCCAGTCAGCTGCAAGGAGTGTTTGTGACCACTGATCACAAACCTCTGCCCTCTGTGGTATATCAGCTGTGCAGGGGCAAGGTGGTGGTGCTCTGACATAGTCTGTAGTTGTCCACTGAGTGTGAAGGCTCTAGGATTTCCCAGGTGGTGCAGGCTAAGGTCAGCTACCACCTGTGTTCTGCCTGGTGCCATGCTACCTGAGCTATAAAGCAATCTGTGATGGCTGCTCCTTGTGCTGGAGTTGGAGATTCTCAGGAGAAGCCTAGGTGTGAATCTAGCTGGCTGCTGCTAGTTCTAGGCCTGGGACTACTTAGCAATAGGTGTGGGATTTGGGGAATTTCTGAGGCTAGCTGCTGCTTGTTTGAGTGGATTTAGGAAGTTGTGAAGCATGAGCCAAGACCAGTCATTCATATGGAAAAGTCACTGTTAACAGCTTGGATGAACCCATAAGTTGGGTGGGATGGAGTATCAGGGAATCTTTGGGGTGGGTCAAACAGTGTTAGCCAGGTTGATGGAGTCTCAAATATGGCACAAGCTTCCCAGGTCTGGGGCTCTGTTGGGGGAGGGTTTAGAAAACAAACAATGGCCTCTGCCTGCCTTTCTTTCTTGGAGAAACCTGTCCCCCAGCTTCTGCCTTGATTTCAGACACTTCAGTTCAATCCTTTTGATGTGGTTGTATGAGGAGGTGAACCATGCTTACTTATGCTGCCATCTTGATTATAGTCAGCACTCTCATTTAAAATTCTAAATAGTGCCTCTTAAAATTCTCAGGGATAGTCCCTCCCCCAAGAATGTGATGTTTGTGCCAAAACCCAAGACAGATGAGAATGCAAACTAGGATTGTATATGGGGAGGAGCATTACAGGCAGAGGGAACAGCAAATACAATGGCTCTGAGACAAGTGTGAGAAAGATCAAGGAGGCCAGTATGGAGGAGCTCAGTAAGTACAGAGGAAGGCAGGAGGACAGAGAGGCAAATGGATGGGGAGCAAAGGGCCCTGTGCACTGCAAGAACTTTGACTTTTACCCTGAGTGAGATTAGAAAACCCCTGGGGTTTTCAATAGAGTTTTAATATTTTAAAATCCCACTGTCTGTTGTAGGAGATCAGTGTGGGGCTGTGGTGGGCAGGGTGAAAGCAGGAATCCCAGAAAGGAGCTACTGCAATAATCCTGGAGAGAGAAGGTGACTCTGAACAGGGTGGCAGTGAGGAGGTGGTGAGAAGTGGCCCAATTCCACATATAGGAGGCAGAACTCTGCCTCCAACACCTAAGACCACATTCTTTGGAACAGCACGGTGTCTTCTCTGGGCTGTATGAGAACAGCTGGGCTGTTGATCCACTGTACCCTGCCCAGCCCCAGCCCACCCCTGTGCACCCCAGCCATGGCCTCTCCTTCTATTGAGACTGAAAGGCCCTCATTGAATAAAGCCCTTTTGCTTTAAAAAGAATAAAGTACCTAGTAATAAATCTAACCAAGGATGTAAGAAGCTTATCCTCAAAAAAATTATAAGATATTGAAGAAAATACAAATAAATGGGAGCATGTACTATATTCAGGGATAGGAAGAATTAAGATCATTAAAATATCTACGCAACTCAAAGCAATCTGTAGATTTGACGTAATTCCTATCAAGATTCCAATGGCATATTTCATAGAACTAGAACAAATATTACAAAAATTTATACAGAACCACAAAAGGCCCTGTATAGCAACAGCAATCCTGAGAAAGAACAAAATTAGAGGAATGATGCTACCTAATATCAGACTATACCATAAGGCCATAGTAATTAAAACAGCATGATACTGGCATAAAAACAGACACATAGATCACTAGAACAGACTACAGAGCCCAGAATGAAACTCACACCTTTGTAGTCATTTTTATTAGACAGAAGAAGCAAGCACATACAATGGGCTAAAGATAGCTTCTTCAGTAAATGACATTAGGGAAATTGTACAGATACATGTAGAAAAGTGAAACTCAACCTCCTTCTTATACTACACACAAGAATAAATTCAAAATGAATTAAATACTTAAATATTAGATCTGAAATCATAAAAGTCCTAGAAGAAAACATAGGCAGTAAAATCTCAGACATAACTCATAGCAATATTTTATCTGCTATATCTTCCTATATCTTCCTAGGCACAGCAAAGGAGATCACTAACAAAATAAAAAGAAAACCAACAGAATAGGAGAATGTATTTGCCAATACATCTGATAAGGAGTTAATATCCAATATTTATAAATAACTTACAAAACTCTACAACCCCCCCCACCACTCAAACAATCCAAGTAAAAAATAAGCAAAGGACCTGAATAGACACTTCTCCAAACAGGGTATACTGATGTCCAATTAGAATACGAAAAGATGCTCAATGTCACTAATCATCAGAAAAATGCAAATTAAAACCACAATGAGATATCACCTCACACCTGTGAGAATGGCTACCATCAATAAATAAACAAGTGCTGGCAAGTATGTGGAGAAAGAGAAACCCTTCTGCACTGCTGGTGGAATGCAAACTGGTGGAGCCACTGTTGAAAGCAGTATTGAGATACCTCAAAAAATTAAAAATGGCTCTGCCTTTTGACCCAATGATCCTACTTCTGGAAATATATCCAAAGAAACCCAAAACACTACTTTGAAAGAACATAAGCACCCCTATGTTTATGGTAGCCTTATTTACAATTGCCAAGATATGGTAACAGCATCAGTAGATGAGTAGGACAACTATGGGACATTTACACAGTAGAATACTGCGTGGCCATAAAAAAGAAGAAAATTTTACCCTTTGGGACAGTATGGATGGACCTGGAGAACATTATGCTGAAATAAGTGAAATAAGCCAGTCAGAGAAAGACAAATACCATACAATTTCACTACTATGTGGAATCTAATGAACAAACTGAACTAACAGGGAAAACATGCAGATTCATAGATGGAGAGCAAGATGACAGCTAGTGGGGCTGGGGGTGCATTTAGGGGGTGGAGGGATTGATCAAAAAGGAAAAAGGACTCAGAGACATGGACAGCAGTGTGGTGATTGCAGGGAGGAGGAGGTATAAGGGGGTTAGATGGTTATTAAAATTAATTTATAAACAAACAAACAAAAAATAAATAAATAAAGTCCTGGTGGATCCACATTCCACTCCCAGCTTGAGTCTCCTCGTGGGCTGTGTTCTGAAAGGGGAGCGTTTCTATGTGGCATAGGGAATACAGACCAGGAACTGGGAAAGCTGTGTTTGACTTTGATTCAGACCTCAGTTTTCTCATCTGCGAACAAGGTACTTGACTTCCAGGGTCACTCTTGGCCCTGTCTTGCTCTAACAGGCTATAATTCTGCAGATCTGAAGATTGAGGGAGTTCGTCACTGAACCCAGGTCCAAACCAAATGCTGCATCCTAAGTCATAAAATACGTAACGCATCATGCTGATGTTGGCTGCCATGATGCAAGGAGCTACGCCCTGCTGGGGCCCCTCAGCTGCTAGGCATGAAAATGGTCTGTGGTAAATATGATTAACTGGAAAGAGAACATGTTACAGACCTGCAAGCTTAGGTTCCATTTATCTAAAACAAACAAGATGAATAATATACACCACAGGGTTAGCAAGTATGCTTTTCTGAGAAGAAAGGTTGTAGATTTTATTTTTTATCCCTGGAACTATTCTACATTTTCCAAATCTTTTACTATATTTTAATATATGCATGTATATGTAAATTTATATACATTCCTAAGTGTGGTCTTTACATCTTTTTGTATTTTGATTGTCCCCCACCACCTCTTTTGCTCTTCCCACCTTTGCAGTCTCGGCACACCTCCCTCCTCGTAGACAGAAACAGACTTTCTACAATGAACATCAGTTATTACCTTGGTAACACAGCAATCAGCCACACACCAATCAATCATCCATTCAGTCCTTTAAAAGATGACTCCAAGGCCAATCCTTGAAGCCTCTGCCTACTGTGGGAATCATCTGGGCTCTGACCTGTTTTGGGTGGGCCAGGAAAAGGTGTGGATGACAATATTAGAGACAAGAGCGTGGGGATATTTTTGTTATTTGAGTCCCAAGTAAGTGTCAGAAACCTTAGCTTGAGCAGGGTCATCTGTGAAATGATCAGGCAGCTTTGAGAGAGTAGCTTTAGAATCTCCTACCAGACTAACTCGGGGCAAATTTCCACTGGGCCTACAGGTTGCTAACAAGTAGTTCTTGTGACGGGACTGGGGAGGCTGCTGAGAGATTGGGCCTGGGGCATGCCAATTCCTGAGGTGACCTGCCTTATAATTTGACATAGAAATTGTGATTGAGAGATCTCCAACTGGTCACCCAGCCTAGAAAGCAAGGCTGTGGCAGGCAGGCCTCACCAGCCAGGCACGGGATGTCTGAAGTTCCCCAGGAAACCAAGCAGGATGTTGATGGGGTCACTCCCTGCTGAGGATAGTCACCCTGAGACTCAGAGCACTATACTCGGGGCTGCCTCAGTCCTTTGAATCTCCTGGAACACATGTTTTCATAAATGCCTATATTCACATGCATCTGTCTGGGTATATGGTTTCCTCAAGGACCTCTGACTGGGGCTTTGATGGCGGTGAGAGGAAAGGCCCATGTGAACTGGGATGTATGAATATTGTATGTGAGAGCAGCTCAGATCCCAAGGAGAGAAAGGGCCGGGGAGAAGGTCAGGGCGCCTGGGGCAGGCACGCTGAAAACTGTGGAATAACATGGCCTGCTACGGGAGAAAGTAGACACAAACATAGACTAGAGCCTTGGCGGACATTCGTCCCGTCCCCTCTCTTTGCAGGCCAGCAAACTGCTGCCCAGAGCATTACAGACAAAACCCCCATTATTCAGCAGCTCTACGGCACATGTGCCTGCCTGAGTCTTTAAGTGACAGTGTTTACTAAGAATAGAGGAATTTAGACCTTCATTCTTTTGTCACAATAAAACAAAATGTTATTGATTTCTCCAAGGCAAATGCAAATTGTTATGACTCCCTTTACCCTTTCTTTTTGAACTGAAAAGGAAATAGTTCCCATCTTTCTCTGGGTGGGGAAGGGGTGGCGCTGTTCCTCCTTAGACTATTTGTGATAAATCTCCAGTGAATTTTCTCCTTAAGGACTTCAAGGTAGACTCAGAACTTCAATGTGGGCTTCAAGTTTTTGATTCTTGGAGACTTAGTATTCTTTGGGGAAGACCCTAAGGGAGTGGATTGGCCTTATAAACAACCTCTCAAAACACCTTGAAGGACTGTTTTGGGGGCAACATACCGCAAAGCCTAAATTCTCAGCAGCTGCAGCAACAAGAGTACGTGTTCACAGACCATGAATCTCTCTCCTTGGTTACTGAATGTGCCAGAGGACTTCCTCCTTTTTTTACAGGCCCACTGGGGTCAGTAGCGGCTGTGTTAACAGTTTTTTTAGAAAAAAATTTTTATTCAGAGAAATTGACATAATTTGGTCTAATCACAAGGAAAATCTGCAGGCCAAGGGAAAAGCTGAAACAAAAGGAGTTTAAAAAACAAAACTTCAAATAGTGCATACATTAAAATAAAGCAGCTACCAAGATCTTGTACCAAACCCTGGTGCACATGTTACTAGCAGAGGCTCGTTAAAGGTGTTTGGTATCAACCATTTGGCGGACAGGTGTTCTTCTGAAATGCTGGAAAAACACTGTATTCTCAAATAGTGATAAAACACCTCTTTACTCTTATTAATTAAAAAGAAACTATTGAGATGTCACTGAGCGGTTTTACTCCTATAGATGGACCTGTGAAATGGAATTATCACGAACTCCAAACCCTCCTCCCAGTGTTTGGGAAATATTTTTCTGAGGGAGCATTCCTAGGCTCTCCATCGTCTGAGATGCCCTTGGTTCTCGACCACTGGCTGACATGGGAAACGTGCGTGTCCTCCTTTATTAAGGAAAATAAAAAGACAGATTCTCTTTGGAAATAAATAATGGATGGAAAAATCAAGGAAACTGAACTTTTAAGCTATCCCTCCTTTTTAGTTTTCACCTGAGTGTAGAAACCCACTGAGGGCAGCCTGCTCCAGTAAGGAGGCAGATGGAAAATAGTAAATCTAGAATGCTTGTAATGCAAAACAAACAAACAAACAAAAACAACAACAACAACAACAACAAAAACAACGATTGCATTCCACGGGCAATGGAAAGTCCCTGCGTTGTTTCCACTGTGTGATTTCTCCCTCCTCTTCACTTCGGGTTGCCCTCAGGACCCTAGATGTCCGCTTGCCCGGAGGGGCTTGGTGAGTCTGCGGCTGACTCACCCCGCCTCTCCGTCAGCCATTGACCCCAGCAGGCACCATCCCCTCTGTGCTGTCTGTCCCATCATCGCCTTCGTGAACAACACTGTGTTCTGTTTAAGCATTGTTTTATAAATACTTTGCTTTAGAAGAGAGAGTGGCCTTTTTAGAAACTTGCCCCTGGTATGAACCAAGATATTTTGTGACCCTCAGCTCTTCTAGACTGCAGTGTGTGTCGGAGAGCCAGCGGGGAAAGCGATGGTTGCTAGGGGAACAATTGAATTGCTGACACCGAGACATATGACGTGACCGAGAACTCTTTTTTTCTTCTGCCACGTGGAAAAGAAAGCAGATGAGTCAGAGGAAACGGTGGACCGCCCTTTCTGCCCATTTAGAAAGCTAAAAGCCTATTAGCCTACAATGAGAGTGTCCAGTGGCGGTTAAGGCTGAGAAGAGCCGAGACCAGCTGGAAAGTTGGGGGTAAGTTCCTGAAGGCTGAGGGTGAAAGTGTGACACAGGGCGGGCTGAAAAGAAAAAGCCACCTACTAAGGTGACTGATATTAGTGGTTGATGACCAAGTGCAGAAGGCACTTAATCCATGCAGATATGAGTTTCTTTGAACACCATTTCCTGCATACTGGGAAATGTTTTTGAATGGATTGATTCATTCACTCATGTACCATCCAGTTGACCTTTTTGAGAGCCTATTGCATGTTTAAGCACTTTGGGGGGGATGTATTTACATACCTTAAAATTCGTCCATTTTAACAAGGTAGTTCACTATTTTTTTGAGTAGCTTTACAGAGCTCTGCAGTCATTCCTCTGACCCAGTTTCAGAACACCACCGTCTCCCTTCGTCTTTTCCTAGTCATCCTGCTCCCAGCCCCAGGCAGCCGCTGATCTGTGCTCTCTCTTAACTGACCTTTTCCAGACATTTTATTTAAGTTGCATCACATGATCTATAGTCTTTTGTATCTGGCTTATTTCATCTCACATAATGTGTTTGAAATTAATCCTTGTCGATCTACATGTCAGTAGTTTGTTCTTTTCTAAATATTAAGCAATATTCCATTGTGCACCTACCCCACGTTTTGTTTACCCGTTCACCAGTAGATGGACATTTAGGCTGTTTCCAGTTCAGGGAGGTCACGTGGCTGTGAACATGCTCTCACAGACCTTCGTGTGGACATAGGTTTTCATTTCTCTTGGGTGCGTGCCCAGGATAACTATTGGATCACATAATAACTATTTCTTACTTTTTAAAGAACTGCCAAAGTGTTTCCAAGGTGGTTTTACTATTTCACATTCCCATCGGTGATGCATGAGGGTTCCAGTTTGTCTGCAACTACAGTCTACATTTGGCATTGTCAGTCTTTTCAATTATGGCCGTTCTGATGGGTGTGGAGTGGTACCTCATTATAATTTTTAAATTGCATTTTCCTAATGAATAAGGATGTCGAGCATCTTTTCATGTTCTAAATGTTTTTTTATTAGGAAAAATATTTGAAATATAGAATTTTGAGTGGAAAATATGAAAAACAAAAATGATTAATTAAAGCACACATTTTTCATGTAAACTATTTGCATCAGAATCACAGAGAGTATTTGCTTAAAATGCAAGTTCCTCTAGCCTACAGAATCTATGCCTGGAGAAGGATTCCAGACACCACATTTTCCAACTGTCCCCATGCTGGGCAATTGTTATGCACACTGGAATTCGAGAGCCAACACCCTAAACCCAGGGCCCTTTCGTTCCACTGGTGGCCATTCACTGACCACAGATTCCGGGACCCCACCACCTGGGGGCTTAAGTAACAAGCAGCCCTGATGAAACATTTGCCCCAAGCATTCTGAACTCAGAGTGTAAACCTTCAGGAAAACCATCTTTCAAATTCCAGATTTTTTTTCTCTGAAAATGGAGAAATGAGAATTCATCAGACACATCGTACATAATCCTTGTGTGCTGTTACTACGCAAAGGATTGCAAGAACACGGTTCCCCTCTTCTCTCTAAAGTGGGCCAGAACTGAATGCTCTGCATTCAAACATGAAACAGTCTCAGCCGAGTTCACAAAAACATTAGCCATTTTTGGCAAGAAAAGCTCCATTTTAGTATCATTTCCATAAGGAAAGCTTTAATGTTATCATTAGGTTAACTAAAAACTCGTCAGCAGCTGGCTGTAATTTACCCGCCCCAGGTGGGGAGTTGTGGTCTGGGATGGATGCAGGTGTCTTCATCAGTGTCACCGCTCCTCTGATACTCACCTGTTCAGGCCGACTGCCCTAAATGGCTTAACACGGCTCTCAGACTCAGGGTTTGTTATCCCTACTGAGTCCTGCTTTATGCAGGACTCTGAGAATGCTATTGCTGTTACCCAAAAACAAGAACGAAACCATCAAGGCCATGGCCAGGCCAGGCTTTGGGAGGAAATTTCACTTTGAAAGAAAGATGTAGGACTCAGAGGGACATGTTCTTTGGACACCATGATGATGGCTCAAAGCAGAAATTGTTAATGAAACTGGCAGGAAAGCATTCCAAGAGCTTAAAGTGGAGGTGGGGCTGATGGTCTGGAATCTTACCAAGAGGCTGCTTTTGTTTTCATAAATGAAAGGCTAAAAAGGAACTCTTCCCATTTGTACTTGAAACTAGTTTAAAACACATTAGGGGGTGTGTGTGTGTGTGTGTGTGTGTGTGTGTGTACACATATGTCTACAGACCCACAACCAACATCCCACCCAGATACCCTTCCTCTGGTTGCTACTTCTATGTGAATGGTCCTTGGGCAGGGTCCAGGGTACACAGTGCATCACTGTGCTGCTGCACCCCTCCAGGGACACTCAGAACACGCACCTGTGATGCCAGGACAGAGCGCTGCCTCTACTCTCTACTCTTTGTGGGAGTCCTTCCCTCCAAATGTCTACTCAGAAGCACTGGGAAGTAGAATTGCTTTGTAGGAACCCAGAAATGCAAACATTAATGGCATTACTAGCCACTGCAAATTGGAACAATTAGCAAACCTCTGTGATGAAGGCACGCTGAACATGAAACAACTCGAGAATGAAGTGAAAATGGACTTATTATTCTTCAACTTAATTAAGTGCACACAATATATTCAATGTGCTTTTGCCAAACCATATATTTATCTGTGCTGTTTGAAATGAGGGTGGGGCCACCCCCAAGCCAGACCCGTATACACCAAGCCTGTAGTGGAAGGAACAATTAGTTCCTTCCAGTGGATGAGAGCTAGCTCAATTGCACAGTGTCTTGTACACAGGTAAAATGATGCCAATAACACTGAGGGTTTTTTTTTTTTTTGTAATAGTCACAGGTTTTTATAGAAATTAGTGATAGAGAAATGGACCATCTGAAATAATGCATTTAGTAGTGTGACTTTTCCCCCCTTTAATTCAGTCCAAACTGTGGACATTCTGTTCCCTGTATTTGCCCAGATGGTAAACTACACACTTTGGTTCTGGAAGTGAGGTTTAAAATTGGCACAGAGTTAGAATTTCTGTCCTACTAATATAAAAATTTCAAGTAGCCTGTTAATAATTTTACATTTTCAAACGACCATGAAACTCTTTTTTAACTTGTCTATCCATATTATTTTAAAATGTGATCTGTATAGTTATCATTAACAACCACCCTCTGGGGAGTGAGTAACCAGTGACTCAAAACTGTCATCAGAGCTTGCAGGGACTGTAGAGATGATCTGGGGACTTTACTCCTTCCCTACAGGGCAGGCAAACCCTCGTCTTCTGACTCCTCATCTGGGCCTGGACCTACATTGCTCGAGGGTGTGCAAACAAACACCTACCTTGGAGAGGTGGGTTGGGCCAATGGCCTGTCCTAGCCCCCCCACCAGCTCTCATTCAGCAGAGACTTCTTGTGGGCACTGCTTTCTTCTGTCACCTCTCTCTCTCTCTCTCTCTCTCTCTCTCTCTCTCTCTCTCTCTCTCTCTCCCTGTCTCTCTTTCTCTCCATTTGTTTTCCCCCGAGAGTCACCTGTGCTATAATGCAAACATTCGCTTTTCTTCCTCAGATAAACTCTTCTGATCCCTGGAATGCACTAGCTGGCAGTGTCTTGTCACTCACATTTATAAAGGTGTTTCTGTTTCAACCTTGAATATCTTCCATGAAGGACTGTTTTGGGGAGGGGCAACTCTTGAATTTTGTGAAATTTCAGAATTTCTGAAAAGTTGCAGGAA
The DNA here is from genome assembly GCA_004027475.1 of Anoura caudifer. Taxonomy (NCBI): domain Eukaryota; kingdom Metazoa; phylum Chordata; class Mammalia; order Chiroptera; family Phyllostomidae; genus Anoura; species Anoura caudifer. Next base: position 111,232 of record PVKU01002018.1, read on the forward strand.
TAGTACAAAGAATTTCCATGCACCCTTTGCCCAGGTTCTGTAATAGCTAACATTTTCCCACTTTTGCTTTATCATTTTCTCTCCACGTATGTACATATTTATTACAGTAGGTTTTTCTTCTGACCCATTTGAGAGTAAGTTGCGATGTGATGCCCCTTTGCTCCTACAGTTCAGTGTATATTTGACTATGAAGAGTATAGCACTTCAGTGCTGAGAAAAGAGAAAGGAGATAAGCAAAAAGCAGGAAATTAAAATGCATCTGGATTCTTACTACCCAGAAATAAATATTTTTGTTGTATATTCTTCCAATTCTTTTCTAAGCACTTAGTCGATTTCTTCACACAAACACGGCATCATACAAACAGCTCTAAGCCCTGCTAGCGGAGGACGCAGGGGACCGCGGGAGAGCTCTGGTTCTGGAGTCAGCCCAGGTTCAAACCCTATGTGCACTACTCACTACCTGTGTTCATTTCCTGTGACTGCTGTAACACCTGACCACAAACGGGGTGGCTTAACACAGCAGAAATTTCTTCTCTCAGAGCTCAGGAGCCCAAATGTCTAATATCACAGTGCTGGCAGGATTGGCTCCCTCTGCAGCTCTGAGGATGAATCTGCCCCTTCCTTTCTCTTCTAGCTTCAGCTGGCTGCCCACAACCCTCGGTGCTGCCGAGCTTGTAGACGTCCCACTCCCATCTCTGACCCCATCTCCCAGAGACTTGTGCCCCGGGTGTCTGTGGGTCTCAAACCACTCTCTCCTTTTTCATGTACGAGTGCCTGTCAACGACGAATCCAGGATGATTTCCTCTTGAGAGTCTTAATTAATTACCTCTGCAAAGGTCCTATTTCTAAATAAGGTCACATCCTGACATTCCACGTGGACATTTGGGGGGCCCTCTGTACTCACTGTACTGGCACTGTGTTCATGGATCAGGAATCCTGCCTCTCTGGGTGTTAAGTTCCTGGGATGTATTAAGGATTCAATGTGAAAATATAGATAAAGCAATGTACCTAGGACATAGTAAAGCACAGTACCTAGGACATAGTAAGCATTCAGTTAATGGTAGCTATTGATTATGGCAATCACATGACTATAACATAATTTATTCAATCAATAACCTGTTGGCTATTTAGTCCCCACCCCACCCCCCTCATTTTTTGTTAATCTGTTAGTAAACATCCTTGTGACTTTATTTTTGAAACTTTTTTTATGTATTCATGATTATTTTCTTAGCATAATTTCCTTGGCCTGGGTCACACAATTCCAAGGCTTTTGATTTGATTTAACAATTCCTTTCTTGGGCTGCATGGTTTTATGATTGATTTTATTGTTTATATTGGGATATCATCTTTGCACAGGAGATCTTTCTTAGTTTTCCCCATATTGCCATTCCCGGAGAAACACACCACGCTAATGGTCTGATGATGTTGGTGCCTGTTCTCTAGGTGACTCTGCTCCTGATGGGAAGGAGCACGGTGAGGCCTGAGAGGGCACACAGCAGGATGCATGTCACTGAGGGACAAGGCTGGGCGGGGAAGGGGCTGGCATCAAATCTGAAGCAAAGCCGCTGGATTCAGCAAAGCAGTTTTGAACACTCAGGTAAATGGTAAACCACATCTGTGGCAGGAAAACAGCCCACCACAAATAAGAGCCTAAAGCCCCAGCTGACACTTCAGTGTTCATGTCTTAAGATATTGCTCAGCAGTTCAAACGTCCTGATTCAAATCCCTCACCACATGGAGAGGAACCTGAGAGGCCATCTTTCTGGGGTAACACTCAGGCCATGGGTGATTCCAGCTGCCGAGTTAGTCCTGCCCCCTTCCTCCTCTTCCTCTTCCTTCTTCTCTGAACAAAGGGGAGGTGGGATATGCAGAGAAGGAAAGGCCCGTGTGCAATGTTCCTTGCCACCACCAGACTACTTTGGTTTTCAATTTTAATCTTGCCGTTCATTATGTCAGAACTCGGAGAGGTTCGTATAAATGCACCAACAAACCAAGTCAAGTAAGATGGCTAAAGGCTGGTGCACTAAAGGCACTGACTTTCGACAGTTTACTCCTGACGCAAATGCACAAACCATTAGTCAGCTTATTCTGACCACAGTTAGACAATATTGCCAGTGCAGGTCACCACAAGTGGTATTTGAAAACATCTCAACAGTTTGGGGAGGCCAAAACAAAGAAATACACACACACATTGCTTTATTGCTTCTCCCACACAAAACTAGTGTTCTTTGGATAGACATTCTTTAAAAAAAAAAAATAATGACTGGAATAGTTTCAAAAAGTCAAGAATTTGGAGGTGAGTGGGTCTATCTGAAAAATCTATATTTAGCTTTGCAAAGGGCTTGTGAAAACTTGTTTTTATTTTCTATATTTTGATTGTTGCGGGTTTGCACCCCTAGAGTTTCGTTTTGACTTTTTGGGTTAAATGAGTTTCAAAATGAAACTTGTCCAATTGTCAAAATTTCCCCCAAATTTTCATTTAAAAACTGGAAGCTCTCTTACTCCATAGGTTGTGACTATTAGTTTTCATCCAGAATTCCCTTCCTCTCCTTCTTGCAAGCTATCTTACTCCTACTGTTTACTTCCTCTTTCCCTAATGCCTTGGGAAACAATGAGCAGAGGCCAAGGGAACGTTGGTTTAGATGTCCAGAGAGCCGAGCTCATATGCTTGCTCTTGGGTGGCAAAGCAAATCTCAGCAGATCTGTGCCTCAGTTTCCCCACTAGAGAAATGGGATGCAAACAAGATCTCCTTTTTACTTTTCAATGGTGTCATAACCAGAAACCAAGTTGACCTTGATCGTCAATGAAGGAACAATGTTCCTCCTAAGTAAAAGTTGTCATTATAGGGAGGGATTCATCACTTCAGTGTCTTTATAAGCATTTGAAGTTGCAGGACCTGACGTTGGAAGCTACAAAATGAATTGCCTGCCACCCCAGGAGGGAATAGCCTTACACACATGCATTGATTGGCAAAAAGAAGAATGAATTATGAAGCCAATCTATGATGCAATAATAAGGTAAATGAGCTAATCAACACTATACTTCCTCTACCACATTACACAAAATGTTTAATAAGCTACAGCTATATTCAGCTTGTATCCACTTCCTATTGCTGCTACAACAAATCACCATAAACTGAGTGGCTTTAGCACAACATAGCTTTATTACCTGACAGTTCTGAATGTCCGAAGGCTGCAATCAGTTTAATTGGGCTAAAATAATCAGGGCTGTGTGCCTCCTGTAGGTCAAGGGAGCATCTGTTCCTTGCCTTTTCCAGCTTCTGAAGGCTTGTGGTCCTGCCTCCCTCTATCCTCTCCTAGGAGCCTTTGTGATTGCACTAGGCCCACCTAGACAATGCAGGATAATCTCCCCATCCCAATATCCTTTTCTTTATCACATCTACATAGGTCCTTTTGCCATGTAAGGCCACAACAGGTCCACAGATTAGGATGTGGGCACCTTTGGTGGGCCCATTGTGCAGCCTGCCACCAGCTCTAACAGCATGAACCCTTGCCCTCACTCACTGTCGATACCAGTACTTAGAACACACCTACATGGTAGCAGGCACTTGATTGATATATATAAAATGGGAGAAATAGATTGTGCTTGTTCTTGGCAGTTCAGTTCATCAGATGCTTATGGAGCACCTATTATGAGCCAGACCCTTGGTGCACAGGGCTGTCCTGGAGCACACAGCCTGATGGGCAGACAATAAAGAAGGAAACCAAAAGGAACAAAAGTCAGCTCTGGGTATTCAGAGCCCAGGGGGGCAAGGACACTGTAAGGGTTTTGTCTGTACCTTGCACTTTCTTCCTTTAACTATTGGCTCTGTCTTCTCTAAGAATTGTTTGAAAACATCCCCTTGGTGAATGTAATTTTACTCAGATGTGTTTCTTTGTTTCTGTTTTTTCCCCCTTCCATACTCTTCTGATGCACTGAGTTTCTACTGAGAATTATTAAAAGAATCGATGACTACATCTCTACAGGGCCTCCCCATTTCCACCAAAGCTCAGGTGGCTCAAAGGAGGTCTGCTGTGCAGCTCAGAAACACAGAATGGGTCAAACGGGTTTCCGGAGCCAACCTTGGGGAGGCAAGCACTGTAGCTCACTGCTTTTATGAGTAAATGTATTTCAAATTTCAAACAGTGCCAGTACACACGTGACCTTTCAGAAAATAACCTGTTAGCAAGTTGTAGACTGCCTGCTCATGCACCAGTGGCTGGAACCTGAATATCTCTGACTCAATTCGGGATGACTCAGGTAAATTACAAGACACCACATGGCTTAAGGTCCTTTAGCACCAGCCCTTCTGAATTTCGGAAGGGCTGTGTGGATGCAGGCCTTCTATTACATGGAGACAAGCACCAGTCTCCTCTGTCCTCACCAGACCTGGGCCTTTTGCATACCCCACCCCTAGCCATCTGAAATGGAGTCCACTTTAGTGCACGAGTAGCTGGCATAGAGGAGGTGGGCAATGGGAGGCTGAGGGAGCTCATTCCAGGGCCTCAGCAGCCATGCACACAGCGGTGGGCAAGACATGCCTACATGTCCCCTCAGAAGGTGAGGACTGTCTGGCATTTACAAACCCAGATCCTACCCCCACCCGAGGACATGAGGTTCTTGCAGAAATATGTACTTATCCACTTTTGAAAGGTTGATGGGTCCTCTTAGAGTTTGAAAGGATGCCTCTGTTTTTCAAAGATATGAGTTAAATTGTGAACACATTTGGTTCAAGTTTAGTCCTGAAAGCTTTTCCTCTAGAGTCTATAGCGTCTCATGTCCTATTAGCTGGTAGCATTCCTGAGCATGAACGTTTCTGTGCTGCTGACCTTTTGGTGGTGGATTTGGAAAAAATACAGAGTGCTAATCCCACACACCTGCTTTCAATTCTGCCCACATGGGTTTGGAGTAGGAGGTTTATTCACCCCGAATATTTCTGCACAATTTTCGAAACCCGCATTTTTCCATGCTAACACATCTTTGCTTGTCAGCACCTAATTGAGTACACACACACACACACGCACACGCACACACACTCTCACATACCGGGTTGGGGGGAGGGGGTTGTTTAGGTGCCTACCATTCATTTTCTCAAAGGGCGAAGTCAGCGAGTGTGAGCGAGAGTGACCACTAGATGGCAGTATATGAAACACTCAACGTGAGCAGGTGATGGAAGTTGGAGGACTAGCCAGGGCAGAGGTTCTCAGATTTTGATCTGTAAAAATTTTTTAAAAGAAAATAGAGAGCACTCCATAGGCTTGTCAAGTTTTTATTTTGCCGGGGATATAAGATATAAAGCAACTCCCACTGCTTCCCAAGAGAAACATTTTAACTATAGAGAAATAAGAAGGACACAATCTCAAAGATAGAATTGTCTCGTAGATCTAATAAATGTAGCATCGTGAAAACCTCACCGCACTGCCCTTTTGCTCTCACGTTGATGCTGACCAGTGAAAAAGTCATGGTGAACAAGTATTTGGGAAATAAACCTAGAGAAAGACTTGTAATTCCAGATATGTTCCCTGAGTAAAATCAAGCTCTTTTGCCTCACACTGTCTTATCTACAACCTAAGTAGGATTTCTGTCCACAGGCACATAAGAAGCAGGATGGCCATGCAATCAAACTGGATTGGATAAAACTTGCTAAGAAGTGTGTACGCAAACACGAGGAATACCTGCACACGTGCTGGCTGCATTCTCGTTGAGCCACTTGCCTCCTCATCTGAGCTGCCTCGCTCTTCGCCTGCTCAGGATCAAACCTGACCATCACTAAGCCTCCCTAGCCCCTGGGACGGGCCCATCTAGCAGAGCCTAGGTGAACTGGGCCAGCCTGCTGGGTGAGGGCAGTGCCAGCCCAGGCCCCCGCATCTTTGAGTTTTTCTCTGACTTCCCAAGGAATTCTGCACGAGAACATGGGGCCTGTCTGCACTGCCCCTTCCTGTGGCAGAGGTGGGGTGTGACTCTACCTATGCACTGTTTTAAAATGTGCTAAACACTATATAGTGTGGCAAATTATGGGCTTTCAATCAGAGAGACCCTTACTCGAATTCCAGGGCTTCGGAAATCACTTCACCTCTCTAATTCCCAGGCTCCTCCTTTGAAGATTGGGATAATAATAACACATGCCCACTACAGTCATCGTGAGACTAAATGAGGTCATCTATAATACAGTGTTTACTCTGTGTTCAATATGCATTAACTAATATTAATAATAGAATTAGTTTGGGTGCAGGGTTCTCCTTTCTAAGGCAGGCAGGCTGGGTCATCCCAAAATATGCCCTTCTTTGCAATTAGAATGCTACACACCATGTTTTGGGAGAAATTCACTCCCAGCAAATCGCCAACTCAGAGTCTCTGATTTCCTTTTGACAGCACTTATTTTGTAGCTGAAAGTGACTGAGATGTTAAGTAGGCTGAGGATTTGGTTCTGCAGCGCACTGAAGGATAGCCAGACTGTACCCTTCCAGGACCCCAGCAGCTCTGTTGACTCAGCCTGCCTAACTTGGCTATTGGATGGCTATTACTTGGCATCCAAAGGTCGGGGAGTCCAGTTAAGCTTTTCTGTCATTTTTAATCCAGTAAAAGGTCTTATAGCAGGTATCTTACCAGCAAATACGCAGCTTCTGGTGAGGTTGGAGAGCACAGAGAAAACTGTGCTCTCCACTGCACACACTGAAACTGATACTACGACACCGGAGTTGTGGAATGACTAACTCCAGCCTGGTTAGGAAACCCCTCGCTGGTCACGCCCTCGGATAGCTGATGATAAGGCTGTGCTTGTACTGCCACCTAGTGGTTGCAAAGAGCAAGAGTCGATCTGGGAAGGATTCTGGACCCCAGTGTCAGACCCAGCTGTGGTTATCACCAAGAAACAACATCTTGTTCTCGAAATTTACAATATGGACATTTTGTTCACAGCTTTGCAAGCTAATTTACTAATTTAATTTAATTTCATCATCCCCTCAAAGCACTGACAGGCTTGTGAGAGTCAAGCTAGAAACCGAAGTGCCAGCCCTAGAGCCTAAAGGCTCACGTGAGTCACTGCGTCACTAAAAAACTTTTGAAATGGCTCAGTCCTCCCATTTTCTCTTAGAAAAATGGAGGTTAACAACACCCAGAGTTGAAGTGGCAGTGAAGTTTGCATGTGCGGCCCCTTTATGAACGGGACGGAGTCCTTCCCTTTCTAACCTGCTGCTGCCCCTCTGCTGGGGTACTCCGCCTCTCCTTCTCTGATGCCCCCACTTCGCCTCAGTGCACCCAACCAGCCAGCCTCCTCCTCTTCCCCAGGAAATAGAGGATCCCTCTCCCTTGGTAGTGCTGGAAAGGGAATACCAACAAAAACAAAACAAAAACAAAAAATTGGGAAAGATCCAGCCCAGGAAGCCCAGGACATGCTCATGGAGAGAGTTATCAATCAAAAGAGGCAAGGCAGACCTTGCCATTTACCGCCCACCCCGCCATGAACCAGCATAAACTTACGTGCAGAAGACAACGGCCACTCTAAGGTGGGCTGACAAGACAGGACATACCAAGTTTTTGCCAGTAGTGGGCCCCAAAGCAGAGACCCAGGGTTCTGCTTGTTTCCCCCAGTCTCTGCCCAGGCCCTCAGCTTTCCTGCATGACCTGGGTGGATGCGTCTTCAGAGCAACGTCCTGCTGGCCCAGCCCTCTGACCTCTGAAATTCTTCCGTGACAGGATTCTGCAAACCTATTTGCTCTCCCCTAACAGCCCCCTGCCCTGCCCCCCACCCAGATGGGCTTGCTGCGGCTCACTGTATGTCTGGTGTCCCCAGCTGACATCTAGGGCAGAGGTTTCCAAACTTGCTTGATTATGCACCCTTATCCATAAAATCATTCTGAGCACACACCTCACTACGAATATTTAAGTATACATGCACTACTACATTAATGTCATACATTATGAAGCATACAATAGCTATCCTAAAAGGATGAGAAATTAATGTGCTCTATGCCCTAGAGTGGGTTCAGCCTCTTCAGGGTCCATAGATCCATAGATCTGGACCCTTTCTTTGCTTTTAAGAGCTGTAGTTCAGGCAAAGAGAGGTTGTTTCTCATGAGTGGACACTAGATAAGAGAAGCTGGACATGGAGGAGGACTCTGTCCTGAAGCCCCCACATAAACTCAAGTGAAGGAGACACCTGCCGGGGTGGGGGCAGGGTGGGGCAAGGCATGAGGAGGACCCATAATTCTCCTTTCAAATTACATCTTCCTCAGGGATGTTTCAGAAGGAGGGGGCCGCGTGCAGTGGAGAACCCAGGCACAGAGGCCACTAGCTTCCCTGCCTCGTCTTATAGAATCTTCTGATTGTCCTGAGAGGACTCTCATCATGGTTTGTTGAAGTACAGATGAGCAGCTGCTCTACTGGATATAAGTATTACTGGTTTGCTTACATCCACTGTGTGGTTTAACCCCCAAAGCAACCCTGAGAGACAGGTGAGCCCATGGCACCCGGACGCTGAGGCCGGAAGAGGTTAAGGAGTGCCCTAGAGGCCACACATCTCATCAGAAGTAGGTTCCACCCATTTCTGAAGCCCCTGACTCATCAGACACATTCAGAATAGTCAGCGTTTGATAGGATCATTAATATAAAATTTGTTCATGTTTAGGGGGTGCTTAATCTTTATAGATTAAGCACAGGTGTCTCTGTCGTGTTTGTTCCTCACAAAAGCATTGTGAGGTACAGGAGAGCTGGTGAACACACAGTACAAGATACGGATGATGTACAGAATTGCACACCTGAAACCTATATTAGTAACCAACATCATCCCGATAAAGTTGTGAAAATGTGATGTCTGACCCCAGAAACTAACTTCTACCTCCTTCTCCAAGTCAGTCCAGCTGTGCTGACCAGGACATGGGAATTCAGGACCTGAACAGCAGCACTCAGTGTGCACGGGAAGGTCTCCCACACCAAAGGCTGCCTTTCCCGGGCGGGGTTTGCATTCCATAGAATACGTTTCTCAGGTCAGCATATGGCGGCGGGGTGAAGCCCGGAGCCTCTTGCTCAGAATCTGTGTGAGGATCTGAACTTCAGTTTTCTCACTGTGAATGGAGGGGCTGGTGAATACTGTCCAAGGTGCCCCTTACCGCTAACGCTTGCTGTTCTGTAAGATGGACATTTCTGAGTGGAGAGGTAAAGTTTGAGAACAAAGATAATTCCCATGCTTTAATACAGAGTCAACTCTGCCCCTTGCCTGGGGGACAGCCCTCCTCCCCTAGCTGTGTTCTTGAACTCCTAAGCACATACTTTTGTTCCTTTTTTAAAACTGAGCTAGCATGTGGACACCCAATCCTTCATTTAATTTCTGATATTTAGGAAAATATTCTTTGTGTCTGGAGATTCCTTGGCTTCAGAATGTGGGATTGTTCCCCTGAACTAACTACCTTAAGAATGCCAAACAATGCTCACAGGACCTTGTCCTCCATGGGTGGTTTTCTCCTCGGTTCCGCAACAATTAAACTGAATTTCATCCCACGATGTGCTGAGTCCCTGAAACACAACGTTTGGGAGATGTATTCAAGGGATCGTTTCGAACTCCTTCCTAACAGTTAATTGTCCATAAGTATACTTTCAGTTAATCTTTAAAATATCCAGTGTTGCATATGCTCACAAGGGAATGCTTGATTCCCTTGTGAGCATATAAAAATCTAAGCCTGTTTATAAACTTGTGCTTGTTTACTGCCTCTAAACTATAGCACAGGGCAGTGAATTCTCATTCATCCCCAAGACCATCACTTACCTACCTGAAGGTCAGGAGCCACGTCTCGCACATTTGTTTTTCTAGAGCCCTAGTTCAATGCTCTCTCTGTTGAACTAGATGGGCTTTTAGCAAAGGGCAGTTCACAAGTTTGTTCAGTTGATGGTTGTTGGACAGCTGTAAGGGGGCGTTATTCCCCGTGGAGCTAAAAGCTACCTCTGCATCTTCCTCACAGAGGGACAGAAGTTACAGGGGCTCACTAAATCCCCTCAGATGGGTAGCTGAAGCGGACACCAGCCAGCAGTGTCTGCGTCATTATGGATGAATTAAAACATACACACAGACCACTGAGTCTGGTGGAAGAATAAGGACAACAGACTGGCTTTTCTCTCAAGAGGAGCAAAAACCGTGGCCTCAGCCACGACAGGCCTTTATTCTAATAATCTCTCCTTACATTCCAAGATGGTTCTTCCGTACTATCCCAGTTACAACAAAGGAGCCAATGCCCCTCATTACATCACAGAAGAAGGATATTAGCAAATGAATAGGCAGCCGGTTACACTGGTCTTTGCAAAGTACTTGCAGGGTGAGGGAGTTTTAGGCAAAGAGCAGGTCTCAAAACAGCCTAAGTATATTGCAAATCTAACTACCCATGAGAGAACCTATCTGTGAGCGTGGGTCCTGTGCATCTCTGAGTGGGAGCTGGGCCCACACCACGAAGAAGGGTATGCCACAGGTAGCAGGAGGAAATAGCAAGAATTCTGGGAGCCTCTGCAGCCAAGTGTTCTGGACACTAGTCCCTGCTCACTTTCTTCATCCCCAAATCAATGGCTTTCATGCATCTTTAAAATATCACAAATAAGTGTGAGGAATCATTCCGCCTCTTGCTGTTTCTATAGGTGGACCACTTAGATTTTAGTCATCATCCTGCTGGACTATCAATTTTTCAGAAATCCAAAATTTTTTTCTTTGTTTTAACTGTTGTGGCTTGCTGAATCTACGCAGCTGCAATACAAGTTCAATGTCATTTCCCTCCAGAATCAACTCATCTTTCTGGGCTTGAGATACTGAACAAGTGATGCCTGACCTTATCTGAACCCTGCGGATGTGCTTTTTGCCCAAGAAATTTCTGATTTCACTAAGAGAACCATCCTCCTGAACAATGACATTGATGGGGGCGGAGGGGTGAACATACACAGACCTCATCTTGTATCGGAAACCCAGTGCATCATGTTCTGTGAGTGACTGCAGGGAGTGCGAACGGCAGTCAGTTCCTATTTCCCTGCCACTTGTCAACCCAGAGCCTCCTCTCATTCTTTCCCAGGAGAGAGTGTTCTACATCAATGTGATCGAAGCCCCTGTGCAGGTGCCTCGGGGGCCCTTCACAGCAACTGTGTGTCCCTTCAGAGTGATGGCGACGTTTTCTAGGATGTAGACGTCTGATTGCTGAGAATCGTCCTCATCTTTGCAGTAGACACTGCAAAAAAGCTCCCTGCTCCCTTTTTGATATTTTAGCAGATGCCCACACACATCAGTAACATACTGTAGGAACTGGCCACACATGAACATGTAATGGGGCTTCCGTGGCCCAACTTTCAGTGCACCATCCTCCACCCTAAAAGCAAAAGTTTGTCCTACATTCAGTCTCCAGGAGCTTGAAGTTTTCTCTGTGGCTGTATGTAAGCATCATCACTGGGTCCCACCGGCTCTCCTCTCTTTCCCACCAATCTATTATCACATGAGCTAGAGGTTCCTGCCTTTATATTTTATTTAAGATAGAACTCTAATGATGAAGAGGCTTATGAGATCATCTACCTGCTTAGTTGCAGCAGCCACTGGACACTTGTGACTACCTAAATTTTAAACTAATTAAAATTAGATAAGAAATTGGAAAACTTGGCTCCTTAGTTACACTGGCCATATTTCAAGGGCTAATGCCCACTTGTGGCTGGTGGTTTCCACAGTAGAAGTGCAGGACTAAGTACAACATTTCCATTGCCACAGAGATTTCTGTTGGACCCCGATGGTAGACAAAAGCATTTATTTTAAAAACAAAGAGATTAGATGCTTCACCCAAGGTCTGTAGCAGAAGTATGAATGAAACCCAGTTTTCCATACTTAAAAGCTACTCCCCTCTTCACGATGCTGGAGGAGGTGCTGTTTACAATGCCAGGGAGAGGTTTCTCAGGGGTGTGTTAACAAACGTCATCACAAGGTGACAGCTAGGACTGTCCAGTCCTCCCTGAAAGAAGCTGAGTCAGGCAGTGTGCAGAGCTAGGCAGTATGAGTCACAGGAGATGAGGGTCCAACAGGATTCGAGATGTGTGTGTGGCACGCCCAAAGGCAGGGTGTCTGCCACCTGCGTCTACATTCCCAGTGCCTGGACCAGGGCTGGAACTCCGTTGCACCGAAGGAAACAGAGGAGCCAGAGGTAAAACGAGTTGCTTTGTGTCAAGCAAAGGGGCAGCTGGGAAGACTGGAGAACGCTAAGGGGGATCTTTAATAAGAAGTAGGATCCCTGTGCCACCCTGTCCCTCTGGCTTGTCTTGACTCTCTAAATTTATGCTCCACATTCTGGGATATACGGCACCATCTTGGAGCTGTTAACCTTTGCCTTGGTTCATATCATATGAGACTCGGTGATGAATTTCAGCCCATTGTGAAAACATAGACTGGGCATAAATTAAAAGTTGTGTTTGGTTTTATTTTGAATTGCTACAGAGCAGAGCCATGGGAACGTGGATAGGAACTCCCCTGGGTCTCAGCTCCAGCACTATCTGAATCTGGACACCTCACTTAACACGGGTCCTGTATCTGTGAAATGGGATGACAGCGAGGATTCCTTGTTGGGGTTATCAAGGAAACTGATTCAGGTAATAATAGCCAAGACAATTATGTGCAAAGCAGGGAGCTCTGTACAGGTGTTTCCTAGTTATTGTCTTTATTAAGTTCCCTCATGTGTACCTCTTTCGTAGCAATTACAACACTGCATTCTGGGTGGCCACCTTTACTTTAGGTTCTCCAGATGTACATGTTGTACCAGGTTTAAAGAGTCAATGGATTGACCCAACGTCCTTATTTGAAGATGATGTAGTCACAACCTATGTGGTTTTGTGAGACAGCAAAGAATAGTTTAATGGTTCGATTAGCTCCTTGAGGAGATACATGGTGCTTAAGATATGCCAAATAAGCAGCATGCAGCCTCAGTGGGGAAAAGAGAAGTCAGCCAACTTCGTGTGAAGACACAGCTTCCTGCAGAGCCAGATGTGGTTCGCATTTTCCTCTTGCTTTTTCCCAATAGCAGTGCTCAGGGGGGATAAACTTTATTTAACCTAATTAATTTTAATCACAGCTTTCAAATCTCATACTGTGAAAAGAATTACAAATTGGAATACATTAATAGAAGCCATAGTTTATGCTGTAAGCTAATCATGAAATGTGCATTTACATTTTCTGCATGAGTTTGCAATTACCATTAAAATAAAATTTCGTTTGTCCTTTTAAATTACCAAAATGTGAAGAGCAAGTTGAACCAGGCCCACTTTTGTGCTAAATTACTAGAAGAATGTCTAAATTTCCAAGAATTAGACAGCTTCCTCCACTGAGTTGTAGCGAGAAATGATTTCCAGTCATCTCCTCCAAGCTATTTGTTTTGAAATGATAATCTTTCAAATTAATTGTGAAATGTCTCACCTGCTTTAACAAGTAGTCCTTTGAGTTTAGTACAGATAAATTTTATCTCTTTATATATATCTGTATCCATCCATCCATCTATATACACACAGAGGTGTATTTAGATCTATATATGTAATTTTGTTCCCAGGTTTTAATGTAGACTTTGAGGGATGGTGGGAAGAAACTAAACATGACCTGGTTTCTCAAAGGATCTTAGGCAGTTTAGAGGAAACACAGAGGGTATACAATTTTAATAAAGAATTAGTTTTCAAATTAGAATAGAATGGTGAGACATCTGAAAAGTACTATCATGGCTTCTATGAGTGTAGGATTCAGTGATTTTTTTACTTCCTTCCCTGCACATCACCTCTCTTGGTCCTCAGGTGGGCAGCACAGGTGTGATCGTCTCCATTTTACAAAGAAGCCTGAGTGTCGGTGAGGAGCAGAGAGGGCCTCTGAACTGCAGTCTTAGGCTGTTTCAATAGGATGGCTCCTGGCACCTAGCAACACAACTTCTGGATTATGATAGCTAAGCGAGGGGAACAAGTGGACATGAGCAGTGACCACATGCAAATATCTGAATGTTAGTGATGCAAAGTGTTGTGGGCATGAATGCTCCTCCATAAAACATTGTGAAGCTTCAACTGGTTTTTCTTGATTACCTGGCTGGACTCATTTATGCTTCAGTTTCCCGGAAATATTGCATATCTAAATATGCCTGGGAATGCTTCTGGTGTATTGTTAGCTGATTATCTAGCAAAGCCCTGAAAGCACCCCACAGCAACGATAATGGTAATAGCTGATTTCAATTACTGCTTGCTGACTTGTGTCTAAGACACTATGTCATATGCTAGTCCTGCCCATTAGGGCTCCGTTCTTTTTTCCCTCAGGTAAACATTCCATTTCTGCCAAAATTTCTATCCAAGATAACTTTAAGATACCCAACAACCAGTTGGCCCACCTCTGCATGTGCCAAGACCACAAGGGGCACCATTGGTCCCCTGGCTGGCCTACCTGGAGGCAGATCTCCTTCAGGACCAACTACCAGGCTCCTTTGCCCATGGGTGGTCCAATTCCAGTTTCCAGGTCTCCTTCACATGCCAGCTTCTCCCCACCTACGTCCTCCTGGCCTAGCACTTTCTTCATTCATGGCTGACATCACTTGCTTTTGGATTCAGTATCAAAAGACCCTACCCTGGGGTACCTTAGGCCTAGGCCCAGTGCCCATATCTTGTCCATTGTTCTAAGGAACAGCAGACAGTATGCAGTCTCTGAAAGACCTGGGCTTCCAGGTCATGCCAATCTGGGTGTGAATGGTGGCTCCAAAATGTGCCTGCTGGGAGATCCAGTGGTTAACTGAACTGCTCTGAGCTCCAACTCCCTCATCTGTTAGCTGGGATTTACAATCCACTTTGCAAGAGCTTTGGGTGAGGATGAAATCTGACATCTGTGTAAAGCATGAAAATGGTCCCTGGCACGTAGCTAGTGATCAGTGCTCTGAGTCCAAGGCTCTGCCTGGACCCTTGCCCAACCTCCTGCTTTCTTTTCTTATGTCCTTTAGTATCTTACTTAATTCTTGTCACAGGAGATTTATGGGCCTATTTTCTGAGAAACTGTCAGCCTTATCCCACCATTTCTACTTCCTTCCTCCCCACTTCTACTCTTCAATTCTAAGTTTGTGGAGTCAGCAGGCAGCCATCCCAGACTTGAGGGCCTGGACCCCTGCTGGCTGGAGCCCTGGGTGCTGGGTGCAGGGAGGCCCCAAACATGGCTCTCCAGTGATTTCTGCACTGTTCACTGAGTCGAGGGCAGCAAACCCCTTGTGACCCCTCTAGGTTGGCAGATAGTCAAGATGGGCCATACAGAAGAGATCTCATTACCAAAGTGTGCTCTGCGGACCAGCAGCATTGGCATCACCTGGGAGCTATTTAGAAATGCAGAAGCCTCAGTCACTGGACCAGATCTGCATCATAACAAGATCTCCGGAGATTCTTACAGCCACCAAGTCTTGAGAAGCTTTGGATTAGGCCTCCAGAGGACAAGGGTCTCGTAAATCATCTCTAGGGGAGAATTTGGATTCCTCTTCCCTAGTCTCAGCATTGGTGTCTACAGAACCTCCAACAGGTATATGTTCAAAACATGCAGTAAAGCCAAATTTATTTGCGTAAGAGTCAATTTTTTCTTCTTTCCTGGTTATTTAAGCAAATCTTTAAATCGATCTTCCCAAGACCTACAGATAATATTAATGTTGCCAGCTTGTTTCAGGTTAATTTGCCTGTCCACAAGCCATTCAGTAGAGTCTCCCAGACCATACCTACTCCCACCCTTTCCTGTTTTGAAAACACAATCACACACACACACAGGCATACACACAAATGTAGACGCATACACATGTATAGACATACATCGCGCACACACACGCATGTCAGAGGCCATGCCATTTCCTACTCCTGGACCTGAGTGTGTGTCGTCTCTTCCTCTGAGATGTCCCTCATGCCCTCAATCAGCTAAATCTCAGTCATCCTTTAGTGAGAGTGTCAGCTCAGCCAGAGCCACCACTTTTCCCCCACAAGGCCCTGTATAACATAGCAGTGTGATGGCCTTTCTATTGTCACCACATTGCTTCACAGCATTCTGTTCATGGCCCAAATGAGTCTTGGAAATCCTGAACCAGCAGGGGCAAGGACCCAGATGTATTTATTCACATTTGTATCTAACACCTAGGACAACGTCAGGCCCATTGCAGACACCCCTGCAATGCTCATTGCCTAAGTGAAGTGGAAAAAAGCTTAGCTTGTTCCAGGGGCTTGGCATTTTGTCCTTTGAAGTTTAATCAGAATGAAATAAAATTACCGTAGACTCTAAGTGTTTGGGGGGAAAATTCTATGCAAACTTGCAACCTAAGTGGAAAAAAAACAGATCAATTAGATGGCAATTTGTTTTTTTTTTAATCTGCAGCAGTATTTTAATTAGAGAATATTATTCTCATTGAAATTCAGAACTCCCAGGGAAATAAGTGTGTTAGAGTACTCCTCCTTACGTTTTTTTTTTTTTTCTCCACCTACTACAGGACCTGCTGAACAGCCTTTGTGAGGGAAACCTCTGTGGAGGCTGCACAATAACATGCTCAGCTCTTACACAGCGCTCTGCACTTGTGACAATTAAGCTTTTCACCCTCCTGGCCCTGCGGGGAGAGAAGGCCGGTATCGTTGACTGGATTCAATGGCTGAGGTAAGAGGCTCTAAGTATAAGTGACTCACTCGCTTTCACACAACTGGCGTGGCACACACAGAATTCTGAGTTTCAGATCCTCCTCTCACGTCAAACAGCGTTTTTTTTTTCCCTGCCTCCGAATGTAATCCCTTTCGACAAACATTACACTTCAAACCCAAAGACTTTTCAAAAGGAGGCAGTTTGGCCCGGATCAGTGTGTTCCAGACTTTGGGATGTCACACATCGGTACAATTGTTGAAACTAAGTTAAGGGTGACCACAGTTAGAATTGCCAGCTTTTTATCTTGCGAACTAGGAACGCTAAGATAATCTACGGTCAAAATTATGTCCCAAAAGAAAATAAATGCTGATGTTGAAAAAAGAGGGGTGATCTCAGCGTGAAGCTCAGTTTTTAAACTGAGTACATTTAGCTTTATGAGAAACTCACCACAGTGTCAATGATTCCTCTCCTGTCATGGCAGGCCCCTGAAAACCAGCAATGGCTGGAGTCTTGTTTGGTAGACTTGAGCTTTGCTGATCTTTTAATATGCTAGAGCCATATATTTGGTTGAGACCCCTAACCCAAGCTTTTGCAGCAGAAAAGTGATTGAGAATTCACTGGCTAGCATTCCATACGAAAGTCAGTCACCTGCTTTCTCCTTACATAAATGCACATGATGACATTACTTTTCCAGTGTTGCTGTGGAGTATCTGCTTTATGTTCATTAGAGAAAGAAGATGGAAGACTTGAAAACCTTGAAGAGAGTTTCCCTAGCCAGTTTCTGTCAAATAGGATTAAGCTAAGCAAAAGTTTTGAGCTGACAATTTTATTTATTTATTTACTTACTTACTTACTTATTTTTTAAAAGATTTTATTTGTTTATTTTTAGAGAGAGGGCAAGGGAGGGAGAAAGAGAGGGAGAGAAACATTAATGTGTAGTTGCTTCTCAAGTGCCCCCTACTGGGGACCTGGCGTGCAACCCAGACTGTGCCCTGACTGAGAATTGAACCAGTGACCTTTTGCTTCGAAGGGTGGCACTCAATCCACCAGCCAGGGCTGAGCTGACAATTTTATATTGTGATGTATCCTACTCTTATTTTTGCTTTGCCTACACAAGAAAAAATAAACAAGATAACAATATAGAGATGTGAATTTGGGGACTTACATGCTAAGGGGAAATAAATACAAAGCTCTATGCACATCATGTGGAATTTATGGAGTAAAAGGTCTAAAAATAATTACTGTGATTGGTTGAAGGAGGGGGATTGTGGATAGATTTTTCTTTTGCTTTCCAAGTTCTGTTACTATTTTACTTTTAGAATTTAAAGTAACTGTGTAATTATAAAGATAGGAGAAAAATTGAAAAATTGAATCAAAAAATTGAATTGAAATAAAATCATCTGTACTGATTTTAAGGGAAGAGAATGAAATGTCATAGGAGCAAACTACAAAGTAATGAATGTGTTGCGGCATGTTGCATTTTCCAAAGATGGCTTAACAATTGCCCTGGCCACATGCTTCTCTAACAAAGGACCTGAACACTCCTCCCACTGAGCTCTTCCCCTTAAACCTGGACAGACCTCTGTTACGGCCTCAATCTGTTGAGTACAGGACACAATGTGTCTTTTGAAGCTAGAATGCAAAAATACCATATACTTCTGCTCTGCTGTCTTGGAATTCCTTTTTAAATTCAGCTGCATGCCCTGAGGAAGTTCAAAGGAGCAGCCCATGTGGAGAGCCCACATGTAGATATTCTGATCCACAGCTCAGGTGAGGACCCAGCATCAACTGTCAGTCACGTTAAGTGAAAAAGCCTCCAGATAATTCCAGCTGCAGCTGTTGAGTCTTCCCAGAGGAGGCCTCAGACACCTGGGGAAGAGACAGCTGTCCCTTCTGTGTCTAAGCCAAAGTCCTGACCCATATCCTAATTCTAAGCATGATTAAATGGTTGCTTTATGCCATTAAGGTTTGTTACATGAAGAATAGGAGTGTAGTATAATTCTCTCTTAGTAAAACCAATCAAGAGCAAACCAAAAGTCTCTGTACATCTATATGTGAAAAAAATCTGTATATATAACCCTGTACATCTACATAGGTAATTAAATGAAAACTATTTTTATTGTAAAACACACACATACATATATACATGTACATACATATATACATACACACACGTATAACATAAAATTTACCATTTAACTACTTCTAAGTGTCCAGTCCACGGTGATCAAGCATGTTCACATTGTTGTGCACCCACCACCACACTGCCCCCTCCAGAACTTTCACATCTCCCCAAACTGAAACACTGCCCCCAGAGTTTCAACATTAGCTTCCCATTGCCACCTCCCCGCAGGCCCTCACCAACCACTCTTCCACTTCCTGTCTTTGTGAATCTGACTACTCCAGGTATCTTGTAAGTGGAATCACATGAGATTTGTCCTCCTATGCCTGGCTTAGGTCACTTTATATAAGGTCTTTGTAGGTTTAGCCAGACTATAGCAGGTGTCAGAACTTCTTTCTTTTTTAAGGCTTAATAATATTCCACTATATGTACAGACCACATTTTATTTATCCATTCATCCATCAGTGGACACCTGGGTGGCTTCCACCTGTTAGCTGTTACAATGTTGTCATAAACCTGGGTGTGCAAATATCTGTTCAAGTCTGTTTCCAATTCTTTGGTTATATACCTACAGTGAAATTGCTAGATCATATAGTCATTGTTTTTAATTTTTTGAGGAAGTGCCCCGATGGTTCTGCAATGGCTATACCATTATAAGCACTCCAATTTCTCCACATCTTCAACAGTACTTGTTTATTGAGTAATGTCCATCCTAATGGGTGTGAAGCGGTATCCCTTCAGATATCTGTGATATCTGATGTTGATTTGCATTTCCCTAATGATTAGTGATGTTGAGCATGTTTTCATGAGCTTACTGTTCATTTGTACATCTTCTTTGGAGAAATAGCTATTTAAATCCTTTACCCTTTTAAAAATTGGCTTATTTGGGTTTATTAATTTATTTTTGTTTGTCTATACTCTTTTAAATGTGTGTATATAAGTATATATACTCAGGGCAGAGGTGGAGAAAAACAGGCAACAGAATGTTATCTCACAGGGTATATGTTGGGGAGAGAAGATTGAGAAAAGTAAGTCCTCTTTGCCTTCAATGTCATATACTGGGGTTTCACTGGTTGTTAGTGGGTGTTGCTAATTGAATAAAGAAAAAAATTTACACACATTATCAATGTCATTTTGCTTAAGTATCTCAAAATATCTGACTTGAGATTTCTTTTAATAACACAGCCTCCAAAATGAAATAATCTTGAGCTGACTGTCCCTGAAAATTTCATTGGTAAAATTTTAATTATGAGAAGAAAACATCCCTTTGTTGTTCAAGTTATAGGTCCTTGGCCTATCTTTTTCCACCTGCCCCCTCCTCCCTTCTGGAAAGATCTCAGACTAGGAGAGGAGCCTGTCTCTCCTTAAAGAGACTATTTGTTTCCATGGTAATATGCCTCCTACATCTTCAGAGTTATAACCTGGGAAATTCTATTAAAGGCTTATCCAGGCAGTTGCTTTTGAAATGGTTTTAGATATTAGCCATTTGCTTTATTCACCTTTCCTGCCCAGTAATCTTTTGAATTTGGTAATTCTGCTTGTATTGAATAAAAGAAGTAAAATAAAATAATATGAAGCGGGTTATAATTGGTCTGATGTGGCCCACTGGGCACTTTTGCCAGGAACTGTCGTGGGCTGCCACAGTGGAGCCCCTGGGTGCCTGGGATTCTGTGGCCCAGACCCCCCTCTGCACGGATACCCAGCAGCAGAGCCCAGCAACCAAGCAGAACTTCTTGGAGATGCCCTGTGAGGTCAGCGGACAAGAGACAGAAATTACCTCTATTGTCAAAAATTATTTCAGTTATTAATGGATTTCAAGTCTTATCTGTGAGACTCTGACCTGGACACATGGGGTAGATTATAGCTCTGCTGTGAAAGCAACTACAGTGCAAACATGGCAGGCCACCACATCCCCCGAGGCTATCATCTGGGCTTATAAAACTTCATTCATGTATTCTTTGAACAGATGGTTTGTTTTGACTGGTGTGATTGATATGCACACAATATAAGTATATAATTTTTAATCTGTCTGGACCCTCAAACAAATGACATTTAAATCAGTTCATAAACAGAAGATATTTCAAAAGCACTTTTTCAATTTAAGGAATTCAACAACTTTATCTGATTATACTAAAAAACCCCATTTTATTGGTTTTCCTTTTTAAAAAAGCTAATTGCTGATCAATCTTTTACCTCCAGCTCTTGAACAGATATTTTAAGTAAAATATTAATATTTTAAAATATTTAGATTGGGATGATGAAAGGTTCTGGAGATGAATGTGGTAAGGTTGTACAGCAATGTAAATGTACTTAATGCTACTACTGAATTGAACACTTAAAAATAGTAAAAATGGTAAACTTTGTTACATGTATACTACCACAATAAAAAATAATATTTAGAATTTTCCAATTGTAAAATATGAAAGTTTCTGCAATTGCTAAAGAAAGAACATTAAACGTGCTTAGTGTAAAAGAATGAAGGAAGAGCCCTGGCTGATGTGGCTCAGTGGTTTGAGCGCTGGCCTGTGAAGCAAAGTGTTGCTGGTTTGATTCCCAGTCTGGGCCTATGCCTGGGTGGTAGGCCAGGCCAGGTCCCCAGTAGGGGGTGCATGAGAGGCAGCCACACATTGATGTTTCTCTCCCTCTCTTTCCCTTTCCCTTCTGCTCTGTCTAAAATGAATAGGTAAAATGTTTAAAAAAGAAGAAGAAAGAAGAAAGAAAGAGGAAAGCAAAACAATTGTGAGAGAATCTCAGGCTCCTAATTTTCTTCCCCTCAACTTATTTCAGGTATAATTAAAAATAGAAACTGTATATATTTAAGGTGTACAACTTGTTTTAATATATGTATATATTGTGAAATGATCACAATTAAGCTAATCAAGCTAATTAACATATCACAGTTACATAGTTAACATTTTCTTTCTTGCTTGCTTTTATTTGTTTGTTTTTTGTGAGAATTCTTAAGATCTACCCCATTAGGAAATTTTAAGTACACAAAATATATTAGTAACTATAGTCACCATGCTGTACATTAGGTCTCCAGAATTTATTCATCTTACACCTGAAGGTTTATGCCCTTGACCAACACCTCCCCCAATTTCCCTTCCTCAATCCCCCCTCCCCCCACCAAGGCCTGGCAACCACCATTCTCCTCTCTGCTTCTCTGAGTCTATTTTAGGGTCCACATAGAAGAGGATTTTACCTTTTAAGAAAAAGTATACCAAAGAAGCCTACTGTAGATCAAGGAAGAATTCCTGAGGAAGTACTGTTTAGGCTGGGACCTGAAGGCTGAGCAAGAGTTAATTGGGAGGTGCCTGAGAGCATGCTGCTAGCAGAGGCCAGAGGCGGGTATGGATGGAACTGGAGGGGAAGGCAGCGGCCAGACGAGGTGAGGATTTGTAGGCACGTAGAATCTCCAATTTACCCCAAATACCTCAGGAAATCTTCTTAAGGGTTTTGAACCAAAGACAGTCACAGTACAATGTGCATGGTAGCAGGCTCCCTCTTGCTCTCCACTGGAATGGGCTGCAGAAGGAGCCAGAGCAGAGCAGAAAGCAGGAGGGATGCACCGCACAACTCCGTGGTGAAAAAGCCTCTCACCTTTGCTTTTGTTCACAAAGAGCACTAAATGGAAAACGTTGACGTAGCTTTTGATAGGATGTTTTCCTTCCTTTTTTCATGAAATTTCTAGTTCTTTAATCTGAATACTGCTTTTAAAATAAAGACAATGTACATAATGGACATCTAATCCTTAGGTTGCAAGTGCTTGTCAGTTTCTTCCCTGACGATGGACCCTCGGCTTCTAAAGGGTTCCAGTGTTCAAGTTCTGGTGCCGACCTAGTCCTTAGGTTCTGTGTGTGTGGCGGGGGTGGGGTGGGGGGGACTTGGGTTCCAGGTACAGCTAGAGGTCAAAGTTCTCTCCTCTGCACATGCTTTGGCTGCGTGACTTGCTGTTTTGGTTTGTCATCTTTGAAAAGCAACTCAGTATCTCATTAAACAGAGCAGGACCATTCTGAGCTGGCTCTGTGGTTACAATATTATTTACAAATATGGTTAGATAGAAAAAAATGGATTGAGAGCAGGGGGTGGGGCAGTGGCTGTTCATTCGTAGTGGATAAATTTGATTTAAAATTGATGTGCATGTATTACCTTAAAAAATTGAAGTCCACCTTCAAAATGCATTTAAAAATCAGGCACATTGTTGAAATACTTGCTGAGGTATACTCATATTTTGCTTTTCTGCGCTGAGTCTTTCTGCCTTCCCCTGGATCTGTGGCAAGGCCACTGTGGATGTGCTATCCAATTATGGCCCTTAAGGAGCTGAGCCAGCAGGCAGAAGTGAAGGAGGCATCAGCATTTCAGGGCTTCGCTTGCCCTCACGTTAAACAGAGCCAAGGTCTGAGGAGTTTTAATTAAAAAGTGTGAATGGAGGAGGGGGAGAGGCTAGGAGAAGAGTTGAAACTCCCGGTTGCAGTGTGTCTTGTCACACACTAGTGCTTCCATAGCAATGGCCAGCCCTGCTCACCCACCACCCGGGAAATTACCATTTGTAAATACGAAATTTGGGCTTACAAAAGGTTCTCAAATGCTCAAAGTAACTAGTTTTAAACTTAATCTTCAGGGATTGGTACTTATGCCAAGTTAATAACTGAAAGGATATTCCTTAAATGACTTATTTTATGTGTACCTTGATGGTTTTATACAAATAATCACTACAATTTATGGTGATTAGATTATCAAGTACAATTTCCACTTATGTTTGGAAGCAGCTTTTCTCTCCATGTCCCTCAGGCTTAACTTAATCCAGCAAGATTTACAGTGGGTCATCTGTTGGATCTGGGAATGCTACCCTGGCATTTTTTCTGAGAGAGACTCCATTATGCTAGCTTTGCAGACACATCCCTAACACACAGCAGCGGTAATTTGGTCAAAATCCAGGACTCTCCCTACAATCCTGGAGTCTTCCATGGAGTTTGAGGTCAATATTTGTTCACACAACATTTAGTGGTTCCTAAATCAAGGTAACGTTTTAAAGGGGACTGCAGAATTTGTTAACATTGTTATTGTAAATGAGAGGACTTAGGATCTCTTCTGAAGGGAGAAGTAAACAAATATACATTCAATTCTATTTCACCCCAACACTTTGATTCATTCTTCTCATCAACACCTGAAGTATAGGAGCTTAGGTGACAGAAGAAATGAACTACCCCTAGTGGAGGATGAGAAATATAACTTTCACAATACTGTGCTTCCTTGATGAGAGACCTAGGCCGAGCCTCCAGCCTCTCCCCAGCCTCCCAACAGCAAGGTGTCATCAAGCCAGGACCAGAACTGGTCTGCCACCTAGTCTTGTTCCTCCAGAAAGTGCTATTTCCTCACACAGCCAGCTGCAAGCCTCCCAGTTTCAGACTCCAAAGCAAAGCTCCTTAGATGACTGCAGCTCCTTCCCTGCATCCAGGAGCAACTTGATGAATGTTGATGTAAGGGAAGCAGAAATGCATTTGTTACCATTATATCCAGAGCTGGCATGCCTACCTTACAATCACAAATCCTGAGAACCGGAGATTGTTGTCAGTGAGTAGTTTGATCCTGTCCCCATTATTACAGTTTTACTTTTTCTTCATTTTCTTTATATTTATAAAAAAATCACTAAAAAAATACCTATTCACCACGGAAAAATGAAAGGAATGTATGCATGTGTTCTTGAAATCAGTTCGTAAAGAACAGTCCTATGAGATGAAAGGTATGCAACCCCATGTTCACTGCAGCATATTCACAACAGCCAAGATTTGGAAGCAGCCCAAGTGTCCGTCAGTAGATCAGTGGACAAAACAGCTGTGGTACACTTGCACAATGGAATACTACTTGGCCGTAAAGAAGAAAGAAATACCTTTTGTGACAGTGTGGATGAATTTGGAGAGCCCTGTGCTAAGGAAAATGAGCCATCAGAGAAAGACAAGTACCACATGATTTCACGCATATGTGGACTCTAATGATCAAAATAAATTAACAAACAAAATAGACTCATAGACACAGAGAACAGACTGACAGCTGTCAGAGGGGAGGGAGTTGGAGGGCTGGGTGAAATAGGTGAAGGGATTAAACAGACAGAAAACAACTCATAGACACATAACAGTATGGTGATTACCTGAGGGCACGGGGGGATAAATGGTAATGAAGGAGACTTGACTTGGGGTGGGAACACATAATACAATATACAGATGATGTAGTATAGAATTGTATACCTGACACCTATATAATTTTATTAACCAATGTCACCCCAATAAATTCAATTTAAAAAGTCATGTTTTAATAGATAACAAAATGCCCCAATCCTAATAGACAGCAGAATAATAGAATTTGAAACAAAAGTAAAAGGAAATCTTTTAAGTAACAAATACTTAATCCTTCCTAGCCCCATTTGTCTATTTTAAGTGTAAAATGGAACATTTCCCACTCCGCCCCCCAGTCCCCAAAGCACTGTGTCTGAGTGGGGCATATTTCACTATTTCATTTTGATGAAACCGCCTCTTGCTCACCCAGGGAAGAGTGTGCCAGGACGCAGCCTGCTTGTGCGCTGCGGACCCACCATCCCTGCACTTGTCACAGTGACAGGCTGTTATTTGAGGGGAATGACAGGTTGTTCAGATCCTAAATGAAGTTCTAAGGAGCAATTACTGGTACAGCGATGTTTAAACACCTCAGGCAGCAAAACTGGCTCAGGTACTAGCTTGTTTAGGCAAGGAAGAAAAAATAAAAGCAGATTTCCTGTATTTTCTGATTTATAGACCTACTCAAAGAGTACGTCATTTCTGTCAGCTTTCAGATGGTCACTGAAGCTTGCAGCATTTAGTTTTAAGTGTGGTCATTGTCATGCTGACACTGGGAAAGGCAGACTCATCTGCTGCCTCCTGACTGAGAATCAGTTCAAATAGACTTAACACTAAGGTATCTCTCTGAAGTATTTTCCTCTGGTCTTTTGCCATGTCCCCAAGTGGTTGACAAGAGTCACCTACTGGCAGGACCTGAACAGAAGCACAGCACGAAACTCTATCTACTCAAAGGAACTGAGTAAGCAAAGTTAAAGGGCATTTCATAGCTAACGAAGGTGTGTGAGTATGAAGATAACACTTGAGAGCTCCTTGGGCTCCTGGGTTCAGTGCCTGATCACTTTTAGGCACAAAGGTGTTTTGTTTGAGCACGTTTCCTGTCCATGTGTGTATTCTGTTGCTAGGCCTGCTCACAATGCTATGCATTAAATGTCTCAGGCAGAAATTGGGATTTGTTCCTCATTGATTTATGAATTCACCTCCATTCTTTCCCTCAAGAGAGACAGATAAAACTTCCTGAAGTTTTCCTTGTGTGCTTCAGATCAAAAACCTCATGGAGGTGCAGAGGGATTTATGACTCATGTGTATGTGGCAGTGGAAGTGCTCTGAGAAACTTCTAGATGCGACTTTTCTCTTCTAGATGGTTATAGGCCGAGTCATTACGCTGTGCTCTCGTGTCTTCCCTCCCTCCTGTATCTCCCTGCTCTTTAGAGACTCTGGCACACCATTTGCATGCAGACTAAGGAAATCAGAGGACATCAGTTGAAGAAAAGGATATTCTTGATTATCTAAAAACAATTATTGTTGAAGGACTACATCAGGGTTGGTTACATTATATAGGCTATAAATGCCCATAATGCATTTTGTGAAGTCCTATTCATCTGATAAACCTTGTAAAAGGATTATAACTAAAATTATTATTTTCAAAATGGAAATCATTTTATAAATCAATAAATTCATACATTTTTGTTGCAGAATCTTTCAGGAAATACGAATCACTTTAATTTCGACCTTCCCACAGACCATTCATTCACTGCATCTCCTAATGCCCGAACACTCACTGTGCTATCTCCATGTCTGCCTCCTCCTTCAAGTTTGCTTAGATTTTTAAATGATCAACTTATCCATTCTCATTAAACATGCTAAAACAATTCAGAAATATATAAAAGAGGTAATAATCTCTCTGCCACCACCTACCCTTTCTAAGACAACCACTGTTAAGCGTATCCTTCCCCACTATATTTATATCCATGTCATATACATTCAGGTTTCTGTTTCGCTTTTTAACTTTTTTAGCCAAAATAACATCATGAATCTGTTCGTCAATGTCCTGTTTCCCTGCAGCATCAGATCACATTGACCCAGACCAACACGTGTAGACCTAATTCTTCCTTTAAGAAACGATATAATCTACCATAATTAATTTACTCTTTTCCCTGTTGATAGGCATTTTTATTGTTTAGCGTATTTTTTTCTCTTCAGTTAGAAAAGGTTTTCATGGCTGTTATGCACTGTTTCAAGTAACTTCTTAGTATTTTTGTCCTTACTTACAGATGCTCTTAATCCCATAGATTCCTAAAGTGGGGATGCTCGGCCCAAAAGGATTTTACTTTTTAATAGAAGCTACCAGACTACTTCAGAATAAATAAAACAAAACATGTCCATGATATCTACATTAAAAACTATAAAACGTTGCCACAAGAAATTAGAACTGATCAAAACAAATGGAGAAAATCACCATGTTCATGGATTGGAAAATTCAGTATTGTTAGGATGTCAGTTCTCCCCAACTTGGTCTATAGATTCAAAGCAATTCCAATCAAAATCCCAATAAACTGGGAGGTTTTGGGGTAGTAATTAACAAGCTGTTACTAAAATTTATATGAAAACTGCTAAAATAATTTTCATAAAGAACAAAGTTGGAGAAGTTACATTACTGACTTCAAAACTTGTTATATGGCTACAATTTAATATAGATAAATGGCAAGAAGTAGTAAACCCACCAGTAAACTCACATTGAGTTTAACAAAGGTGGTTAAGGCAATTCATTGGCGGTGGGGGGCGGGGGAAGGAGAGTTTTTTCTATGAATAGTGCTATAACATGATTGGGTAGTTGTGTGGAAAAAATGAACACTGATCCTTTCTTTATATTAAAGAATATAACTACTCAAAATGGATCACAGACCTAATGTAAAAGCTAAAACTGGAAAACTTCTAGAAGAAACACAGGGAAAAAATACTTTGCAAAAAATTTTTAGACCGAGTATAGAGCATGAAACATAAGACAAAATTTCAAAATTGATAAATTGGACTTCATTAAAATTAAAAGCCTTGTTTCTTTGACAATAAAAAAAGACAAGCTACAGCCTGGAAAGAAATATTCACAGCAAAAATACCAGATAAAGAACTATAATAAAAGTAAATATACGAGTCTTACAACACAATATTAAGAAGAGAAAGATTTAAATTTTAAAAATGGGCAAAGGATTTTGACAGACACTCCATAAAATATGTTATATGAAAGTCCGATAAACACACAACAAAATGCTCAAAATCATTAAATTAAAACTGCAACAAGGTATCACTATACACCTATTGGAATGGCTACAGTGAAAATGACTGGCCATACCAAATGCTGACAAGAATGTGGAACAACTGGTATGCTAATACACTGCTGGTGGGAATACAGAATTGTATAACAACTTCAGAGATGTTTGGCAGTTTCTTAAAAAGTTAAACAAAAACCTACCATAAAACTCAGCTATTCCACTTCAATGTATTTACCCCAAAGGAATGACAGACCACATATGTCTACATGAAGACTTGTATACAAATATTCACAGAAGCTTTATTTATGAGCCAAAAACTGGAAACCCAAAATATCCATCAATAGGTGAGTGGTAAACATAATTTGTTGTATTTATACAATGAAACCTAGCTCAAAAAATAATAAAGGAACAAATTATTAATACATGCAACAACTTGGATGAATATCAAAGTCATTATGCTGAGTGAAAAGCCAGCCAAAAAGATACCATATCGTGAAGGATTAAATTAGAGAAAATGCCAAAGAATCATAAATAGTTATAGAAAGCAGATCAGTAGTAATCTGGTGGAGGGTGGGGGGGGTGATTAAGAAAGAATGAATTCTCAAGGGGCAGAAGGAAATGTTTGGAGCTGGGGAACCTCTCAGAATCTTGACTACAGTGGTTTCACAGGTGTATACATTTTGCCAAAACTTAACAAATTGTACACCTAAATATGTGTAATATTTACATAAATAATACCTCAGCTGTTGAGCATTTATTACTTAAGAGCTTTAAAATCATTTTGTCTAGTAGAAAACAAATTTACCATAATTAATTTAATTATGGTAATTAAATGAGCACTCCCAACTCCATTAGATTTCTCATTGAAATTATATAAAACAAATAATTTATCTGTACATCTAGCTACATAAATATTTTATCCTGTTTTCTTGTTTAGGGAAATGTTAAATTTATGTCTCACTCCATATTATTCATGACGATCCTGGTTTCTTCAGTGCCTCCTATTCCCTGTGACATGCTTTCTCTAAGTAGTTTACGGTTTGATTGCCATTATTAGTATGATTTAAAAAAATCTCCTTTCTACTTCTAATTATTGATATTATAGAGAAAAACTACTGATTTCAATTCATATTACATACAGTCACTATTGAATTCTCTAATAGAATTCTCTAATTAGAATTAAATTCTAATAGAATTTAAGTAGAATTTTGTGAACTTTCTATACAATTTTACATTCTGCAATTAAAGACAGTCTTATTTCTTAATTGCTAGTGTTTATACTAATTATTCTATTTGGGGCTCCTTTTCCATTAATTAAAACTTAGAAAATGTTGAATGAAGATAGTGCATCTCCACTTTGTTTCAGATTTAATTAAAATGTATTAGATTTAATTAAAATGACAGTCATCTATTTAGATGCTGTTGGTTTAGATAACTAGTTTATATTAAGCTTGGGAAATTACATTTTAATCCATGTTATTTGTAACTATTATCAAGTGTCATCTAGGCATCTCTTGATATAACTGCACAGTTCCTTTAAAGTGTTTATATATTCAATTATACTGAGATTAAAAAATGTTCTTCTTGTCATAAACCTTACTTCTTGATTGGTGCAGCCACTGTGGAAAGCAGTATGGTGATACCTCAAAAAATTAAAAATGGATCTGCCTTTTGGTGCACTGATCCCACTTCTGGGAGTATATCTGAAGGAACCCAAAACACTAATTTGAAAGAACATAAGCACTCCTATGTTAATTGCAGCATTATTTGCAATTGTCAAGATATGGAAGCAGCCCAAGTATCTATCAGTAGAGGAGTGATCACAAAAACTATGGGACATTTACACAATGGAATACTACTTCACCATAAAAAAGAAAATTTTACCCTTTGCAACAGTATGGATGAACCTGGAGAACATTATGCTGAGTGAAAAAGCCAGTCAGAGAAAGACAAATATCATATGATTTCACTCATATGTGGGATCTAATGAACAAACTGAACTAACAAGGAAAACAGGGACAGAGTCAGAGATGGAGAGCAGGATGACAGCTAGTTGGGGGAGAAGTAAGGGGGTGGAGGTATTAAGCAAAAAGGAGAAGGGACTCATGGACATGGACAACAGTGTGGTGATAGCTGTAGGATGGAGTAGAAGGGGACTATATGGTAATGGAAAAATACAATGAAGATTAAAACAAATAAAAATAAAATAAATTGGAAAAAATCCTACTACTTGGTGTATACATTTTTAAAATATTTTTGAAGCATTCAACTTGGACAGATTAATATAGTAATGCCAGAACTATATCATACTTTAAATTTTTAAATTTATTGATTGATTTTAGAGAGAGGAAGGGGGAGATATATATAGAGAGAGACATTATTTTGTTGCTCCACTTATTTATGCATCTAGTGGTTATTTCTTATATGTGCCCTGGCCAAGGACTGAACACACAACCTTGGTGTATTGAGATGATGCTCTAACCAAATGAGCTACCTGGCCAGGCTGTACCATGCTTTATAATGGCTATGTAGTATTACATGGTGTAGCTCTACTATAGTTTAACCTGATGACTAATGCATACTTAGGTTGCCTTTTTTTAACTCAATGCTATGATAAATATAATTGTATAGTACACCTCTAAAATGATTTTTAATTTCACCTTTACTTTCTTTGCTTCCTCCTTAGTGATTGAGGTGGTGGGAAAGATAAAGTTCATATATTCAAAACTTTTTGATTTTTCTGTTATTCAGGTATCCCTTTTTATATAGAAAGGCAGTTTCTTTCCTTTCCTTCCTTCCTTCCTTCCTTCCTTTCTTCCTTCCTTTCTTTTTCTCCTTCCTTCCTTTCTTTTTCTCCTTCCTTCCTTTCTTTTTCCCCTTCCTTCCTTCCTTCCTTCCCCTTCCTTCCTTCCTTCCTTCCTTTCTTTCTTTCTTTCTTTCTTTCTTTCTTTCTTTCTTTCTTTCTTTCTTTCTTTCAGCCTCCACTTATCTAAACACATTTTGAGTTGGCTTTCCATTGTTTTTGGAAGTTCTGTCTCTGTGTCTTTCTTAATCTTATCCTCACCTCCATGCTCTTATTTTTTGTGAATCCCTGGGATATGGCAGATTTTATCTTTCTCTGACTCATTAACAATTCTGACTCAAATTCAAATGTGTGGGTTCCCTCCCCACACCAAGCAATTCTTGGACAACAGCTGGGTGCTCTACAACTCAATGCTAATTTGATACTATTTACTCAGAGATAAAACATCAGATTCCTTAAGGTAAGGATTCAGTTCCATGAGACTGTGCCCACCCCAACTCCAGTTCAGACACCGATGGTAAATCCAGGTTTCATCTGTGCTCCTGATTGATCAGCTACAGATTAGATGTTCCAATGCCCCTCAGCTTGGATTCATTTGCTTAAAGAGCTCAGAGAGAAACATGTTACTTACTAGATAACCCTTTTATTATAGAGGGATATATCTCAGGATCAGTCAGATGGAAGAGATGGTAGGCAGAAAGGAGAAAAGCTTACATGCTCCAAGCTATGCCACTCTCCTTGGACCTCGTGTGTTCACCGACCTGGAAGCTCTTCTAACCGTGTTCTTTCGGAGTGTCTATGGAGGCTCCAGTACACAGGTACAACCAGTTCAATCACTGGCCATTGGTGACTGAACTCAATCTCCAGCCACTCTCCCCTCACCTGGAGGTCTGGGCTTGGGACAGTTTCAATTCTCTAACCTTGGGGTTATTTCCTTTGGCAACTAGTCTCCACCCCTGCATTACCCACAGGGTTTCCAAAAAATCACCTCATTAACATAACTCTTTTATTACTCTGACTACCTAAAAAATTTCAAGGGTTTAAGAGCTGTGTGCAAGGAACAGGGGACAAAACCAAATGCATGTTTCTTATTATACCTCACAATGTCACATTAATCATTCTAGTTTTCACAATACCAGATGGATTTGTCTAAAAAATTTACAGTCGCAACACTCTTTATGTACACTCTATGGTGCAGGTAATGCTCAAGTTTGTCTATGCAACAGAATCACTTGGGAAACTGGGGGGCAGGGGGCGGTGGGGAGAGTATGCTCCTGGGTCATATTCGGTATAGTGAGGCAGAATTTCAGAGGCTGCTCCCCACCCCCAGAATGTGCATTAAAAAACACCACAAAACTTAAAGCCATCAAAGTTCCTATTCATTTTTTCCCTCCTCTTGTTGGTAATGTGCTTCATCAAATCTGTGGGAGAACCTTTGGACGCCCTCCCCTCAGGTCCATCCCCACCTGCAGGGTCCTGGTTGGGGCCGGTAGTGAGGGAAAGTTCCTGCCCTGTTGGAACCATCCTGCCTGGTTTCAGAAGCTGTAACCTGGCCAACACGCGAAAGGGCCCCACGGCTAAGGGACCTTGGGACCATAAGCCACTAAGGAGACAAAACTTATCTTCCTGGCAGGGGTGCAGCCTCTGCCCTCTTTACTTCACCCTGCTTGGCCCCTGGAGGATGGCTAGATGGTCAATGACAGGTAAGATTCCTCAAGGAAGGAACAACCTAAGACAGGCACAGCCTCAAATGGGGCCATCAGGGAAGGACTTACGGGATTATGGAGGAGGGACAAAGACCCTCACCCCTCAGCTTTATTGTAGACTGAGTCCTCATTCTATCTGTAAAAAGTTTCCTTATCTCTTGGCTGCCTAGGTTCTGCTGCCTGATTCAGGCCTGAAACAATGCCAAAGGGGGGTGTAGCCCTGTGCCAAACTGGCAGTTCCTGGCAGGGGGTGATTAGGCCTAAGAAAGAATGCATAAAGTCCTGTGACACCTGCTTTGCTTAAGAATGCCCTCAATTTAAATGTTAAGGGTCCAAGCACAAAATAAGTTTGCTTCCCAAGGTTTTACAGCCGATTGGCATCATCCTGCCTACCAGACCCTGACTCAAAAGGACCCCCGTGATCCCAGAAATGTTATCTGTAAACCATACCTCCTTTCTTTTATATGCATCCCTATGCAAACTAAACTCAATAAAAGCCCATTGAGAGAAGAGCTAAATGACTTTCTCCTCTGAGAGACTGGTCAGCCCTTCCTCCCCAAGCAGCTCATGTCTTGGTAGACTTATTCTCATCCGAGGTGGCCGGGGGAACTCTGCTGGATGAAGCTTCCTCACACTGCCCTTGTAGGGTTCAGGCAAGGGCTCCAACTGTTGCATCCATGGCACAGGGCCCTGGGTTCCTGCCAAAGAAACAATTCCATGGTTGGAGTTGTATGTAAGGTGGTGTCAGTGTAAGAAATGTCCAAACCTATAAGAATTTTTATGAGTTTATTTGAGCCAAATTGACAATTGCTGGGAAGCAAAACCTCAACATATTGAGAAAATGCTCCAGAGAAGGGCAGTTCTGCACCCTGCTTTATACATTACAATCAAAGGAGAAGATGCAAGTACAGTAGGTTACATGAAATCCACTGGTGACAGATTAGGGAAGTGGCAGAAAGCAAAGTGGGGAAACCTCTGGGACTGGATAAAAAGTAAAATGATAGACACATGCTTCTTTTACATGAATGGGTACAGGACAGTGAACAGCCAACAGTTAACTCACTGACAACGAGGGGATTTGTGGTCTCTGCTCTGTGCTATCTGTGCTAAAAGGAAATTACTTTGACCTTCCGAAAGTATGTTATTGTAGGTGCGAAAAGACAATAGACAGGCTGTGTGTATTCAAGATCGACTTTTGTCAGGGAATATTCTAACCTAGGACATGACTAGGTTATAAACTGCTTTTGGTTAGTGAGATTTAGTTTTAGATCATCCTTTGTGGTTATTTTAGGTCCGAGTTAAAAGGCTGCCATGCAAGCCTCCCCTGAGCTTGTCAGGTGTAGTGTGTGGCCTCTTTTCATCTCTCCACAGTGGTCTTCCCTCCTGGTTTTTATTTCTACTGGACATATGATAAAAAAGGAAAGAACTTTTGAAAAGGGTAAAATCCCCTGTGTCAACACCTGGACATCAACCACTTCATTTTTCTGTTTTCTTTTATAGTCCTTGTTGGAATTGTTCCATTCAGTGGCATTAGTATTTCATTTCCATTAAAGACCAAATAGAGTTTCTTGAATAGCTTAGGAACTTGGCTCTTCTCTCCTTTATTAAATCTGTAAGAAAATGCATTACAAGTTCTAAACTGAGATTTATGTATGCCTTGAGGCTTAGGAGACCTGGGTTTGAACTGGAGTCCATCATTTATTAGCTGGGCAAGTTTTCAAACATCTCCGGGCTTCAGATTCTCTAAAGCAAGGATAACATTTAAGAAATTCCTGGAACAGTACACTCTCAGTAAATGTTAATTCTGTTGTTTCTAATAGTATCTCTAAGCTTGTTGAAAGTTTTTCCTCTTATGGTTAATTTTTTTCTCATTATAATGGGCTGTTCTAACAAAATTCATTCTTCTATTTTTTCACCTATTTCATCCAGCCCCTAAGAAGCCTCTCCTCTGCAGCTGTCAGTCTGTTCTCTGTATGAGGCTGTATCTTGTTGGTTTATGTTCCACAGATTCCACATATAAGTGAAATCCTATCAGCCAAAGTTTCTATTCATTCATTCACTCGAGATGAAATTGAAACTTGTTTCCTAAGGTGGATTGTCTCTTATTGAATATACATTACTTCAAGTCTGTTCCCAACTAGTATTCCAACTAAAATGCTCCAACTTCACATTGTGAAGTAGTATTTTTCCAAGCTGCATCAGTTATGAACTCAGGAAAATCTTTTAAGTATTGTACAGCACACTAGTCAGGTTCCAACACTAATGAAAATGCAAATTACATTTGCATTCTTGTGAGAGGCCAACTTTTCCTATTTTTCTTTTTACTACGAAGGGTGGGGTCAGAGGAATCAGAGGCAGCAGTGACCTAGCTTCTTACCCACTTAGTTAGGCTCATCTGCTGTAACAGACATATACCAGCATCCCTGAAGGTAGGGTGGCTATGTGACGTACCATAGTAAATAGATGTGAGCCTATGCTCGTCTTCACATCATAGACTAACAGTGGCCACAGAATCCACTTCCATGAGATTCTGCTTAAAACAGATGATGGCAAGGCAGACTCAGTACAAGCCTTAACCTTAAGGAACCTCTTTCCCCATCTGTGAAGTGGGAATACCTTCTAATTATTGTATGACTCAAGTGGGCATGTAACTTGGCATTAGTCACAGCACCTTGGGTTACAGTAGGTGTTCAATAAAAATTGGTAACGGGAGTTAGCTAACGAACGGATAGATTTACTAAATGAAGGTAGAGTTTGTAAGAGAGAGTGTGTGTGCACATGACTATGTGCTGGTTGGGGGACTAGTAAGTTGACAAATGAATATAATACTTAATATAACTTACATAGATAACACAAAATAAGCTTTTTAATTAGAAGAATCACTTAACAATGCATGCCATGCTGTGCTTCCTACAAAGGAGAACTCGCTGAGATTGTAAAGAGCACCCATGTAGCCAAAAATCTGAATGGCACATGATGTGTAAACTGGCCAATCAGCCAGCCCCTCCCAAATCATGGTTATCTTACAACAGTGTCAGCATCACAAGAATACTGACTTTGAAGTTTGTGTTCGACTCTGTGTAAGGTGGAAGCATGCTGCTGGAGTACTCCTCACAGCTTGTTTGCTGATACAAATCATTCACCATCTTTAGGAACAAGTTTAGAATAAAAATCTGAGTTTTATTACAAACAAAAATAAATAAAAAACCTTCCTTCAATTATACAGTATGTACAAGGATTTCTGTATTACATCATTTTACGTGAAATGTTCTAAATGATGGAAGATGAACTTCCTACCATTTGAAGAGACGAACTGACTGCCGAAAACCACACACCTATAGAAAGAAACACATTTCACAGGCATGGCCTGTGATCTCTGGCTACAGACAGAAGCTGAAACTAGAAACATCAAAGAAACTTGGGAGGGGGAAAAAAGACATTCAATACCCTAGACCTCATCAGGGAAAATAGTCAAATATTTATAAACAACACTTAAACAAATCCCTTCAATAAGCTATACTGCTATGAGGTAAAAATTTTAAAATAATTTATTTAAAAAATTTAAGAAATGTTTTCAATTACATTTACATTCTATTTTATTTTGTATTAGTTTCGAGTATACAGCACAATCAAATTGGTTAGACAACCATATACTTTACAAAGTGGTCCCCCCTATATTCCCTGCACCCACCTGGCACCACAGTTATTACAAATTATTGGCTATATTTCCTATGCTGTACTTTACATCCTCATGACTATTCTGTAACCACCAATATGTACTTCTCAATCCTTTCACCCTTTTCACTCAGTCCCTCCCCAAACCCCAACAATCATGAATCTGTTCTCTGTATCTATGAGTCCATTTCTGTTTGTTCATTTATATTGTTTTTTAGATTCCACATATAAATGAGATTACATGGTATTTTTCTTTCTGACTTATTTCACTTAGGCTAATGCCCTCTAGGTCCATCCATGCTGTTGCAAATAAGATTTCATTCTTTTTTATGACTGTTCATTATTCATATTTTAAATCTTTTCTTCTTAAAAAAGGTCCTTTATTTCTTATAATGCTGGTATGGTGGTAATAAACTCCTTTAGCCTTTTCTTTCTGGGAAGCTCCTTAGCTGTCATTTAATTCTAAATGATAGTGTTGCTGGGTAGAGTAATCTTGGTTGTAGGTGCTTGCTTTTTATTACTTTGAGTATTTTGTGCCAGTGTCTTCCAACCTGCAAAGCTTCTGTTGAGAAATCGGCTGAAACTGTTATGGGAGCTTCCTTGTAGGTAACTGACTGCTTTTCTCTTGCTGTTTTTAAGATTGTCTTTAATCTTTGGCATTTTACTTATGATATGTCTTGGAGTAAACCTCTTTGGGTTAGGGAAGTTTTCCATTACTATCTTTTCAAATACATTTTCAATTTCTTGCTCTCTTTTCTCTTCCTGGCACCCTTATGATGTGAATGTGGTATGCCTGGAGTTGTCCCAGAAGCTCCTTACACTATCTTCATTTTTGGGGGATTCTTTTTTGCTGTTCTGATGGGGTGTTTTCTGCTTCTTTATATTCCAAATTCCTGATTTGATTTTGTTCCATCTACTGTGCTGTTGATTCCTTGTAATTTATTCTTCACTCCAATTAGTGTAGCCTTCATTTTGAACTGGTTCTTTTTTATGGTTTCCATGCCCTCTGTTAACGCTAATTTTTATTTGACTCAAAAAACTATTTTTAAGGCTTAGGCATACTTCCCTCTAAATTAGAAAAAAGCTTTGTTTCTTTTCCTGGATGCAAGAACCCTTGCTCAGGGACTATTTGCAAATTTCTTAGACTGGGGGCTTTTAGCCCTTTGTCTGTTATTTCTGCCCCCCAAACAAGGGTTAGAATAAATGGTAAAACCAGAATTAATTAAAAAAAAAATGGTAACATCTCTCTTTGAATGTTTGATGGGTGAGAATACTGATGAAACCGGCTGTGGACTTCAGAAATCATTGCAGTCCTTCTCTCTGACCATCAGTGATAATCAGGACTTACAAAGTATAAGCTTAGCAACACAACTACTTAAAAAACAAGTAAGGCTGAATTGTACCCATATCCAGGACAATTACAGCAGTGAAAATCTCCAGGAACTTACTGTAGACAAACAAGAAAGTGTGCAAAAGCCTTGTTCACATTTGGCACCATGACTTAAAAACAGTATTTCCATTTACCTATCTGCATATTTTTATGAAGTGGCTGCATGTAGTAATTACAATAAAAAAATTTCCCTCTAAGTATGTAGAGCAAAACCACACTGATGATTAAGAAATAAAATCAAAATCTAATCCCTAATGGAAAAGTCGAGCTTTAGCATCCATGCTTGGATACCTCATGCTCCTCTGCGATGAAAAAAGTCTCTGAACACTGACTGGGCCCCTTTTCGTGGAGTGACAGATGTATACACAAGCAGCAATGCTATGGCTGAGTCATGCTTTCCCTTACTCTACAGTTACTTTTGTGCCAGTTTTATTTTGCTATTAATATGCTGGAGCCCAGTATTACTTTCAGCTAGGTAATCAAATGATTTGGAAATGATAACCCTCCTTTTGTTTAAATGACCTGATAGTAGACATTTAATAGCAGATTTTGAAGAAGCTAAAAATGACACAGTTTAGTACAAACTGTCCTTTTACCTTTATTGCTTGTATACACAAAGAATACATTATAAAACTCAGTGGGAGAAGGAGAGAAAAAGTTACCTGCTTTAGCATTTTTAAGAATAGTCTGATAACTTCTTAGATTAACTTGCTTATCTGAAATAGAGCAAAACTACAATACAATCATGATATAATTCTAATAATCACAGCAATTATGTTTTCAGTTTTAATTTTTTCTTCAAAAACATTAATGTTATAAAAATGAGGTTGATGACATCATTATTTAAAAGACACCTTGTACTGGTATCAAAATACGATTTTAATACCAACTGAAAAAAATAGATCTCATATAGTCTATTACTTCAAAGAAGTTTTATTATTATTTTTACTTTCAAAGTTGGTAGCAAAGTTATTTTTAACAATATAAACTTTCTCTTTATAAGTGTTGAAATTCCCTTAAAAGTATTGAAAGGCAGCAGGCATTCTAGAAAGGGCTTGCTAGGAAAATCAATTATTCCAATATTGATAAATAGGATACATGATGAATTTATAATTACTTTAACTTCCTTACTAACATTTCCTGATTTGCCAGGTTTTTTACCCATTTGGTATCATAAAAGTATCTAAGTCCAAGCCTTTTTACTGGAGCCATTACTCCCATCATTTCTCCTCAGTTTTTGAAATATACAGTAAAACATTCCAATAATCACTACAGGAAGGAATGATCATTTAAGTTGGATAGTGCTGATTTACCTTTTAATTTCATTTAAGAGCTATCAGTATTAGATTCGTAAAAGCTTTACAGTTTCAACAAACATACATGCCATTACAGAATTAAACATCTTTATACCCTATAGAAAGGGTTCCACTTTGTTTAATGTATCATAGTCAAATTTCAGTCTAATGAAATATGCTTTTATTAAATACAGCAGCCACCACTTACCTTTAAATATTTTATAGATGAAACTAAGTTCAGTACTGATCCAAGGATGCTGGCATCGAAGCCCTCACTTCCAACCATCCCTTAAAAAGGTTCTGCATTTTTAAAATGCACCACCAATTATTTTAGATTTATCATACCCTGTTTTTAACCTGGTATATACCATCTTTTGGAAAAGATTTATTTTCTGAAATGAGATACAAGAACAAAATCATTCTTGAGGTTCCACCTCGAAAAAAAGATGATGTTTGCACATAGCAGCTATAGTCTGAAACCCCTGTTTTTGTTGGGCTAGCCTTCACACAAAGAGCATGCACGCACAGCCACGGTTCACGCATCTGTTTTGAAGTTGGGAACTGCTGCTTATTCAAGTCACAGATGCCCTCAGATACGCAAGGAGACAGTTGAATTGTATGTCCACCATGAGAAAAGGTAAATTAATGATGAAACAAAGTAGCAAATATAGGCAGCTGGCATTCAGAACACGCCAAAAAGCTAACACTCTTGATTGTCATTATCAGGGCTTTTCTTTCCTTAAAAAGTCTTTCTTTGCATATTTTAAAACCTAATGGTCCCAGAGAATCATGAAGTGCCTTGTCGTTTTTGCTGCTGACTTCTGATGACCTCTAGTTGTTTTTTGCATTGCTGGTAGTAAGTAGAAAGGCTTTTGTTTTCATCTAAGAGCTTTTTATGTTCCTGTACCAGACGAGATGTATTTTGCTGGTCCTTTTCATCCTGGTCCAGTTCGGCAACTAGTTCTTGCCTAAAAACAAATACCAATAATAAGATACTCTACATGATGGAAAGATTCATACCTTAACAGCTGCTGATGAAAACTCAATGAATTACAATTTTTATCCTGGGTCGATCATTACCATCTTAGGTCCAGCACTCAAACTTATTTACGTGCTGGGATGTAAACTATCAATCACTCTTCTGGTGTAACCATACAAATATAATATTTTCAGTAAGTAACTGTACTTAGAGAATTAGTGAAAATAGATAAAATGGTGTAACACTAGTTTCAGAACATTTCCTCTGATACTCTTTTTGACGAGGAAGAATAAAAGGCTGGGAAAAGGGCTTCATCTCACTACAGGACAAATAAGACAAAATTTTTATTGTTAACATTGTATTTTTATGCTGATGTACTTATGTTTTGAAATCATAATCCTATTTAATACAGTGCAAAGTGGTAGCTAACAGAACATTTGCCAGGTAATTAAAATATATGTTATCAACTTAAACCTCTTTCCATTTTAAAACAGTGAGACTAATACAAAGTATCACTTTTAAACTATTCGAGTTTGCAAACACTTTCAGGAAAGTCCCTCAGAGTCTCTTATAACCTGATGAACTTTTTTAAAAGTCCCTTTTATGTGTGGGATATTAAGTAGTAGCTCTTGAAGTAAGGCTACTGCGTATACGTAAATATTTCATAAAAAGTCCTCAAAATGATTTCCTAGTAATATTTCTCAGTTAAAGTAAGTATTTAATATTGATTAAAACTGTCATAGTTTCACATCCCTCAAGCTACTATTTGGTTTTCTAGCACAGAACTTCTCTTTCAAATGATTAAAGTATGGAAAAAGACCCTGGCTGGTGTAGCTCAGTGGACTGAGTGTGGGCTGAGAACCAAAGGGTCGCCCATTCGATTCCCAGCCAGGGCACATGCCTGGGTTGTGGACCAGGTCCCCAGTGGGGGCCACATGAGAGGCAACCACACACTGATGTTTCTCTCTCTCTCTTTCTCCCTCCCTTCGCTTTTGTCTAAAAATAAATAAATAAGACCTTAAAAAAAGTCCCAAAATTAAAAAGAAAAAGTATGGAAAAAGTATAGGTTAAGTATGTGAAATGAGAAATACAGAGTTTTTTTTTTAACTTTTTTTAAACATGAAGTGCCAACAGTTCCATAATTCATTCTACAATTTGCAGATTCTAATACAGGATGGGGCAAAAGTAGGTTTATAGTTGTTAGTATGGAAAATAAAATGATAGTTAACAAAGAATAATACAAGAATAAACTGTGTTTTTGAATACTCACAACTGTAAACCTACTTTGCTCCACCTTGTACTCATATCCTTTAAGATACTAGCTTGAATTCACTCAAATCACTATTATCAGCAAATTGTGATGAAACTATTCTTTCCCTTTTCTGTTTCTGAAATACAAACAGAACACTTTCCGAAGATGACTGCAGGAAACCAGACCTTTCACTCATCTGACTGAAGCTCACAGGGGACAACCTGTTGCCATGCACGCACACAGTTTCCAGGAGTTTCCCCTGCAACAATGCCATGCTGGTTACCACCGTTGAGTCAGCTTCAGAGGCATGAAACTTCCCAAGGGCCATACTTCAGCAAG
Organism: Anoura caudifer; assembly: GCA_004027475.1. Taxonomy (NCBI): domain Eukaryota; kingdom Metazoa; phylum Chordata; class Mammalia; order Chiroptera; family Phyllostomidae; genus Anoura; species Anoura caudifer. The sequence continues at coordinate 152,779 of PVKU01002018.1, forward strand.
CTAAAGCATTTTTTCTTTTAAAGAATTGTGAATAAGGGAATATGAAAATTGTACTACATTTCTTAAAAAAAGAGACAGTCTTTACAACTCTCAGAAAAAAACATGTGTGAGTATAAAATGCCCCAGAAAAACATTAATAACATATGAAATAAAGCCCACTAACAAGTAATTCTATTCTCCTAACCATACTCCTGGAAAGAATGTAACCACAAAATGTTTCTAACCACAAAATAAAGCACAACTGAACATTAGTAAATCAAATTATTTCACCTATGTCCAAGAGAATGAATCTTTATAACAATAAATCTAAAACAGCTTTTAACTTTAAAATGCTGAGAACACTAAACACATTTATGTAGCACCAGTTTACTTTCCTTAGTACTAATATAATATGATATGGTCAAAAGAGTTTTAAAAAAAAATTTAATCCTCACCAGAGGATATGTTTATTGGTTTTAGAGAGAGAGGAAGGGTGAGAGGGAGAGGTAGAGGGAAGGAAGGAGAGGGGGAGGGAGGGAGGAAGGAGGGGAGAGAGAGAGAGAGGGGCATCAATGTGAGAGAGAAACATCGATTGATCGGTTACCTCTAGTACTGGGGACAGAACCAGCAACCTAGGTATGTGCCCTAACTGGGAACTGAACCTGAAACCTAGGTATGTACTTTGACTGGGGATTGAACCTGTGACCTACGTATGTGCCCTGACTGGGGATCAAACCTGCAACCTTTTGGTGCATGGGACGACACTCTAACCAACTGAGCCAGGGCAAAAGGGTTGAGTTTTGCATGAAAAATAGCTAAAAAGTGCTTAAACACAAACATATAAAATCTCCAAGTTAGAAACATGCTTAAATAATTCAATTTAGAAATGATGAAGGTTTCATGTCTTCAAACAATACTGCAGCTTAACATATTTCAAACTCAAAATACTAATGAGTTTTAGTTTTTATTCATAAAAGATAACTTACTTTCTCTGTAATAACAATGCAATTTCTGTTTGAACTTTCATATATTCTTGTGCCATTTTACAATGCTGTTCAAACACTGCCATAGATTCTTTGGAGTTTGGGCATGGTGCTAGAGGCTGAAAATTAAAAAAAAAAAAAAAGTTGAAACATAATTTAAATCTCAGTATCTCACTAAGAGTTAAAACAGTGTAATGATCTTTTAAAAGTGTTAAACCATCCCCTAGAAAATCTGTGTCCTCTGGTCAGAGTTAACTCAGAACTTAAATTTATGCTTGCTGTTTTAATACTTGCTATTCCATAAAACTGTGCCTAGAGTACACTTGGCCTCTGGTTTTACATTTCAGGTTACCAAGCTGCATTACACCAAAAGATGTTTATAGTTCTCATACTCATAAGGAGACAATGCAGTGTATTACTTACATTTTCAGTCACTATGAAAATGCCAATGTATCACAAAATGTATTATGTACAAATAAGCTTATATGAATTTTATATTTTAGTGCATTAAAATTAAAGAACAAAAATACTATTTCTTGGCAGTTTTAAAGACATGAGAGTATTTTAACATGACTGTTGAAATAAGAACATATGATTTTGCCAATTTTAGATTTGCTTAACTTAACTGAAAGAATCATTTATTTTAACAAGAATAAGGAGGTGAACTGAGAGCATAAATAAATGAATATATGATGACAGAAACACAGTTGTCGCCTTAAAGATACAACGTCTACATTCTTCTAAGAAAAGAAAACACTGAGTGAGAAAGCAGAGTACTCATTTACCTGCAGCTGGTGATCCAGTGTAAGGTAAGCCATTGGGATGGAGTTATCTGATCCATTGGTATCTGTAATTGAAGCATGTTATTTTATTTCATATAAAATATGAAATAATTCATAATTCAATAATTCATTTTCTTTCATAAATTATTATAAACAAAAGTAGGAAAGCGTGCATGAAATACTGGTATTTTTTCCTAAAGTAATTAATACACAAGTTATTGTTACTGGTAATGAAGAATCTCATTTTGAACTCTAAAGATAAACAAAGGATATCCAATTATCAGATAATTAGAATGCAATCATACTTTCAAACTTCCAATTTAAGTTGGCTATAAATTAAATAAAATGAAAGCTTATAAGCCCTTGTTTAATTAAAAATAAAAATAGTGACATACTAAAGTAATAATCTTTTAAAAATAAGCATTATCTATGTCCTTTTGTCAGAGTTAATTCAGAACTTAAGTTTACACTTGTTTTAACACTTTCATGGTTATACAGGACCATGACTATAGTACCCTTTATATTTACTCCAGAATAATGCCCTTCACATTTTAAATGCAGTCCTCACACACTCAATCTACCTACTCAAACCCACATCTCTTTCTTCCCTTGATCACGCTAGGTTTGCTGTCAGGCTGTCTCCACTCCGGCAGCACTAGTGTTCCTCAACAGGGAAAGGGGGAAAATAAGAGACACATGCTGTTCCAGTGGGTCACCTTCAGTTTCCATAGATTCCAGTGTGAGCACCCAGTCCCATCCCTCCTACTGAGAATCACTGCAGACAATGAGATGTTATTGATGGGAGTATACTACACACATAAACACTGGCTCGAAGGCATGCCTAAACAGTTAAATGGCTTAATTAGAACCAGTCAAATTTTATCCAACTATTTGAACAGGTAGCTTTTGTTTGTATTTCAAAAGAGGTAAAACTGCCCTAACTACTTGCCTGAGAAGCATGGAATAGTCTCTTTCCAACATTAATGTTTATGCACAACAGTTCCAGAAACAGCTGCTTTCCTACTGTTAGTAGAGAACAAAGAACTAAACAAGTGAGCTGCTGCTTAGCCCTTTTCCGACAAGTAACTCATTCAGAGAGTAGTATGGATAAAGGCAAGGTCAGGGTAACTGCAAGGCACTGCATCCAATGTGATGAAAAACTAACAGTTGGATGGTTTGATTGATACTCTAGGTTTTTTTTAAACTATGGAGAATGTGCTTGTAACTCCAAAAGCTAAGCTAAATCAGATCACATGATATAATGCACATAAGAAATAGCATGCAGCGCTAGCATATAGTAAGCACTTAACACACGGTAGTGATGGTTACTATTATTCTTGTTATTGACACTAAATGAATAGTGAAGGGCATTTTAAAATACTCAAGTTTGTATTTCAAGTTGAAAAAGTAATGGTTATTAAAGATAGAACAACAGAGTATTGCCTAGGAGAGCCTGACTTACCCTAAAATCATATACTAAGATAAAGGTTTTTTTGAAATGGCTCAGTAAGAAGTACAGTTAATTTATTTCTCTGGCTAACTCCCTCCCCACCCCCAACAGCAATTTCAAACTATGCTCCCATGGAACACTACTTTCCACAAAATTAAAACTGAGTGAAAATGATTTCTCCTTGACTTTATAGGAAAAACAGTCTTAAAAGGTCTTCAATTTAACATTCCCACTCCTATTACTTTCTTAAATATTTGATAGTTGATATATCTTATTAAGTTAGTAACCGGTATCTGATATGTATTTTAGAATTAAGTATAATATATCAATGTTTCACAATATTCTAAGGGTGGGAAAAGAGCGCAAGGATTTGTTCAGATAATTAAAGCCTTTCAGTGGTGGGAACATAAGGTCCTTTATTGAATACTGTTTTTTATATAAAACCAAGAAGTGAGATTTCACTTTCTCACTTACACACACACTGAATTTAGTTTTTAAGTCTGTAGTAGCAATAATTGATTATAAGCTAGCAAAGCATATTCCATGAGTTTGTTTTTTAATGTCTGAATTGCTAATCAAATCTAGTCTCATTTCCTGACCGTTGAGACTCACATTTGTTCAGTTAAATTAGGCGAAAATATCTTTTCTGGTCTTTCAAACACAATACTTACAACCATCTCATATTTTCTAAGTACATGGTCCCTTCATGTGAAATATCGTCTTCTTTCTGCTTTATGACTAAAGAACAAGTCTCACAGTTTTACAAAAAAGTTGCAGACTCTGCCAGGTCTTACCTGACTGATTTCTGTCTTAATTTAGTAGTTAATCATACAGCATGATGACTTTTTTTTAATGTGTCAGTATTACAATGCTCTAATTGGACTGCAAGCAGTGGATGTCTCATGTTCCTACCTCGGCAAAGTGCTAAGCACAGGAGAACTCTCTTCAGGGAATTTTCCCACGCTCTGTGGCTCTCTCTGCTAGGTCCAGGCATTGCCCTCGCTAGCTGCTCTTGGGGACATCTGTTGTTATTTTGTTTTAAATTTCCATTATTTTATAAATAGAAACCCAGAAACCCCAGAGCACTCATTATATGCTATGATTATTAAATCATCATACTCTTTATTTTTCTCTGGTAACTACACAAAAACTCACCCCTTTTATTTGAAAAACTTTAACTAATTAAGTTGTTTTAACTTATGTATGCATTTCTAATTTTTTCCTGAGTCAGTAGACCTTCAAAGAAAAAGGCTTTATCTATCTCTTTCCTGTAACTTATTTCAGTAACTTGATTATCAATACTTTTCCTTAGAAATCGTACAAAGCTGAACTTCATTAACTATAAACTTAAACCAGAGCTTCAACTTCTAAAATTGTATTCAATATTGTTTAAAAAATAAAGACTACACATTTGCAATAATTTCAAGGCAAAGAAAAAATTCAGTTAATACCACAAGCTGGACCTACATATGATTTCTGGCTATTAATATTTTATGGTATTTTAGGTTCCAGAAAAAAAAAATGAAATGGGGGTTAGAAGGGCGGGAGAGAACACATGGAGCAGAAGCACAGTAGTCAAGCGAGATGTGTATCGGAGAGTTCTGATTTTACCCTCACGAACTCGCACTCTGTCACATGTTGACTGGCATGTCTAGATGAGTCCAGACTGAAGTCAGGAGGTCCTCCATGTTGAGTACCAGGTTTAAGCAAACACTATAATGTCAGGGAGAGTACTTCTTCACTGGAGAGTTTAGGAACCAAAAAGAGCTGGTATTACCTGACTGTTGATGATCAAATCTGTCAAGAGCATTTCCCTGTCTGCCTCTGAGAAGCACGTCGTGGGGAACTTTGCACATGTGCTGAGTAGTGGTAAATGTTCTGAGCAATCCTAGGCTGTGCCGTGCTAGGGGTGAAACTTAGAAGAGTTTCTGCTACCACTAAATTTAACCTTACTAAAACTACAGAGTACACACCCCTGGCTAAACATAGTTCCATCTTAACATGACACAGAGAAAAGCCACCCAATTAATTTTTTAAATTAAATTATAAATTTGACTAAACCATGCCAAATATCTATAAATACTTACAAGCAGTTTTTAGTTTGTAATCACAGTAATCTAATTTTTTAATTTCAATTTAATTGCCACTATTAATAACATAGTTGATATATTTTTTAACATAGTTGATTTTATATAAAATCCCAAATGGTTTAATTTTCCAAGGTCTAAGAGGCTGTTGTTTTTTTCTCTGACATCATACCATATAAATAATTTTTATAGGAGCATACTGCCAAGTATTTATCAAGGCATTCTTCTAACACTAAGGAAAAGTTAATTCCACTATGGCACACAATTTCCTGCTTGCACATAATGAAACTACTCCAGATTAGATATTAAGGCTAATACTTTGACCAGTTATTCATGTTTGGGAGTTTTAATAACTCTTAACAAACTTTTAAAGGTCTATTTAACAGACTATTTATATAACTGAAATGAAGTTTCCTTATTATTTAAAATGGATTTAAAAGGTCACAGTCAGAAATTTTTTTCTCACTAAAGTACCTGATATTATCTTTAAAACGAAAGACTGACATGAAGATAATTATTTTTTCCATTCTGCAGATATTAGGTATTAGTCTCTGCTGTCAGTATTCAAAAAGACACTTTTAAGTTTATTGCTAAATATTTGATTTTATTAATATGAAAATCTAAACTACTGTACAATGCCTGCCTTTGTAAAGATTACAGCAATGACACAAGCAAATGACAATAAACATGGTAAATTCAACTTCATAATGGTAATGAGGAAATAAACTGGTCACCTGTGGAATCATCAGGGGTCCATGGATGACTTCGAGGTGGCTTTTCTGAGGTTGGTCCTGAGGTAGTGATCATTCTGATGCTAGGACTGGATGATCTACTGCTCACCTGTAGGAAGTGACAGTTTTTTTTTTAAATGACAAGAAAATATTCCTATCGTAAGACAAAAGATGGAATTCCATTTTTATCTGAAGTCCTGAAACACTCTTGCAAAAACAAAACAAAAAACCTAAATAAATCCTCTAAGGAGACTGCACATATACATAACACACACACACACACACACACACACACGCACACACACACTAAACACTATTGCTCGAGAGCTTTTGTTTGGACTGCCTGCTGCACTCAGAGGAACAGGTGTGAAGTCTCCAGCCTTTGTAGGACATGAGTCAGGCTGGAGAACCTCATTCATGCTTAAAACTAAAACCTAAACAAAAGAAGATATGTAAATTTGTCTGTCTTGGAAGTGGCTGTGGGTAGAGGGGTGAAAAGTATCCACTATGAATCTGCAATTTCTAGAACTGATGGAAGATACAATAAATCCCAACTATAACAAATCCTGAGTAGAAAAAATACAAGAAAACCTACAATACTGAGTTAAACATGGGGCAAATTATAATCAAATTCAAAACAATAACAAATATAAGAGTGTAAAGAGCAGCCATAAGAAAAGATAGAGTATCCATAAACTACCAGAAAAATTCTCAATAGCAACAAGGGAAGCAGAAAGAAGGCGGAATTATCTTCAAACTGATAAAATAGAATAACTGAGAACTAGAATTATTTAGCCAACAAAAATGTGAAAATGAGGTCAGAGTAACATTCTCAGATGAGCAAAAACTGAGTCTATCATTCATAGATTCTTGCCATAAGGGTTTTTCTACAACATGTTCTTTAGGGAGAAGAAAAATTCTTCCCGAGTAGAATGGCTAAGTTGATATCAGAATTATTGGTAGACACAAGTATGGATCCATATACTGATAATATTAAACAATGAAAACAATGACTAATTTATAGGATTACCAAGCAAATAAATAAGATGGTACTTAAATGTGAATAACAACAGCATCAGCAAGAGGAATGTATATTTAAAAATATTCATATCAATTAGAGTTAGGGTAAAAATACTATCTTTAGGTTGGGCATGAGTGTTAAAACTTCCCAGGTAATTACTACAAGTAGTAATATCTAACTCCCAAATCAGATAAAAAAAGAATGGAATGAGAAATATATCTATTGAATTCAAAGGAAGGTAATAAAGGAGGAAAAAAGAGAAATAAAGCATATAATGAGAGAGAACAAATTTGTTAGCAGTCATAATAAATATAAATGCATTACACTCTTCAGTTAAGATATTTTTAAAAAATCAGATAGTCAGGCTGGATTAAATGCTATTTTTAAGAGACATATATGATTCACAGAGACAGAGAAAACAGAAAGCTAAAGGATGAAAAAAGATAACCAGGCAAAAACTACCCAAATAAAGTTATATAGCTATATTAGTATCAGAGGAATATATTTTAAAGCAAAAAAATTACTAGGGAAAGAGATATAAATGATTCAGTTTATAATATAATTCAAAACTTATATGCTGTGCTTGTAACAATATAGGCTGTACCTATCTATACATAGCTTCCAAAGAGAGAGAGCAATAAAACTATAAGAGAAACATTCACGATCAATCCTAGTGAGCTATTTTAATCCTCTGTAAATGATACATAAAATCAGACCAAAACCCAAAATATGCGCATAGCAAAACCTAAACTCCATGGACCCTATGTCTGAAAAATGAGAGTATGTATTTTTGAAGTACCCATGGAACATTTGTGATATGTACTAAGCTATAAAACAGATCTCAAAGAAAAATTATTGTCATATAAACTGATCTTTTTGTACTGATTCACAATTAATCTTTAAAAAATCCCATGTTTAAACATTTAAGGACACTTCTAAATAACTCACTGGTCAAAAAAATGGAAATAAAAAATATTTGAATTGAATTTTAACTCTAATCACGCTAAAAGTTGTGGCATGCGACTAAAGAAGCCCATAAGAGAAAAATATTTAATTCCAAGTTCAAGGATGAGGAGTGCCTATAGCAGTGCACAGCACACAAAATGTTTACTGGTTGTTACTGGGTCAGTTCTGAAATTCTCACCCTGGCATTTCTGAACTTCCATCCACAGGGTTACCTTACCTATACAGAACGTCTCTCCTCCGAGAGTTCCTTATGCCTTTTCCCTCCCTGCTTTTAATCTTGACCTAGAGTCATTCAAGGAGTGTATGGTGTAGTGCAAAGAGCACGTATGAAGCAGAACTACATAAAACTGCCACTTTTATAGGTCAAAAACAGTCAAATGCAGCAAATTCACATGACTCAGTCCAGCGATTTTCAACCTTTTTCATTTCACGGCACACATAATCTAATTACTAAAATTCTTATATAAAACACACACAGTGACTAAACCCTACCACAAAGGCTTTTCTCCTTCAGTTTTGGCTGTATTTACCATCTGTTCCTACATAAACTTCAATTTGATCCAGAAATGTTTTATACTACTTTCAAAGTTCATGATTTTGCAAAAGCATAATAATCTCATATGTATTTTTGTATTATACCCCCCAGGATTTAGGAAATGACTGACTATACAATAACCACATAATCAATACTCACTGAATAAGATAATAATATAAGTTGGTGGCACTCAGAAATAAGACTGGTGCTGCTTAGGCTTATTTACCTTTTATACAATGTATAAGAATAACAACAACAACACCAAAGAGAACCAGTCAGGAAATAGATTTCTTATTTTTAAAATGCTGCTGTTACCCTTGGTAAAACAAGTACAGACGTTATTCTTACTGAATCTTTTTAACCTCTTTTACTGAAAACAAGTCTTGTGATTTAAAGAGTACACTGATTTGACCAGTTTTAATTTCTATTGTAAAACAAGAATAATTTTTCTTCAAAGTGCTAGTAGAAGAGGGTTTCACAATCAACCTAATAAAATATGTGTTTGTAACATGTGAGACTCATAGCAGTTATAAGATATTAAATTAGATACAAGTTATAATCAGGTTTAAATATAAAAGAATGGATTTTGTATATTAAAGGCTACTGAAGATTTTCATATTATAACAAATAATCCTATTTGGACCTACTATGAATTACAGTATTTCTTAAGTTTACATCTTTCTCAAGAGAATTCTTTGCTACTTATTTCTTTTCACCTTCTATTTTCCCAGCAACTGTTAGACAGCACCTAAAGTGCACAGTCATTTTTTTCTATTTGAGATTTGCTATTGCTATAAAACTAAAAAATAAGGCTAATATTTTTAGGTCAAGTTTTAAAACTGGTCTTTCCTTAAAGATATAAGAAAAGTTCTAATGAGCTAAATTTAAATACATAAAAAGACTTCATAATTCAAGGAATATCTCATATATTCATAATATCTCAATGAATAACGTAATACATGTATGTTTAAAAAAACTAAAAATATTTTAAAATACAACCATAATTATATCTTTTTAATACCTGAAAAATAAATGGTATAAATAAGAGGAACAGGTAATATCTGACAATTTACAAAAACCTAGTTTGTGGGTTCAATTTATGTTACTGCTTACAATTTGCCATGGAGGATATCTTATTTTACAGTAGCTATTTTTTTAAAAACAATGACTGATAAAATTCTGATAGCCACAAACACTCTCAAACTATTAACCAACTTAGGGTGCTCCTTCCTTCAAGACATTTACAATTACTTTATTCTATGCTTCTAAACTGCAAAGTTTAAGAGATATAGAAAACTTGACTTACCAGAAGGATTGGATACAAAAGTGGTTACGTGAATACAGAAATGCCACATAGCAATTTAAGGCAGCAAAAGAATACTAAGCCAAATTTAAACTGCAGGAGCAAATTTGCCATCATAGACACGAATGAGAATTGTACTTTGGCCAGAACTTTATCTTTATCATTTATAAAAAGAAATTGGGTGTTATTTTACAGACAAAAATAAAGCTTTGCTTCTTTTTATGTCTCACCTGAAAGACTGGGAAAATATTTTCACTAGGCAAGAATTTATGGCCAGTACTACTGTTTAGACTGACATTCTAAAGCTATTTAAAACACTCAGAAATCTTAGTTGCTAAAATTATACAAGCACAAAACAGAGATTAAATGTTGATTTATATAATACTCTAGCCAAAGTAACATCTGAATAACAAGTATTACAAAGAAATGGGTATCGGTTGGTAATGTGCATTTACTACTAGTATACTTCCACCATATGACAGCCACAGGTAATCCAATTAAATCTGCACATGACAGTGTGTATTGAAAACATTTTTTCTAATCTGAAGGTACAGGCTCAATTTAATTCTGGCTTCACTTACAGTTTATTATGAGAAATTTTAGAATTTTATTATTTTTATTTGGTCTTTAAATTCTCCAATAGAAAAATACAAAATTCCTATGACCCTGAAATTATTTACAACTATTAGTAAGTTTCTGATTTAGTTTTAACACAAAATTATTTACACTAAAGGTACAGATTGAGGATGGACAAAAAGTAGTAGTACAATAAATTACATCTCTTAAATAAACAATATATGATAATATATCTCTAGATATGTGGTAAAAGGCCTTTAAGGCAAATATTTTCCATAATCCCTGATAGAAACTTCTCTTCTGATACAGAAAGAATAGAGTGCTAATGGATTTTACTTCTTTCCAAGCATCTTTCTTTGTTGTTGTTTTACTTCTAGATTGTAATACACTATACTATAGAGAGAACAAGGAAGTGGTAAGAGCCCTGGAAGGCAGACTATGGGGAGACAGGCATACAACATATATTAAACATCTCCTGTATGTCTGGTACTTTTATATGTTATAACCCTGAGGTGTGGACATTATGGTCCCCACTGGCAGATAAGGTTGCTGAAGCTTAGTCACATATCTGACTAGTAAAAGTAGATTCTAAACTCCATACAAAAATTTAGTATGTCTACCTTTCTAAATAATAATTGCATCATCTTGCAGTTGTGATTTTACTGACTTTAGTCCCCTCCAAGAGAAATCTCATAAATAGACCTATATTGGATATATTCCCAGAAGGGCTATGCAGGTATACATGAGAATGTATAATTTTAGTGAACCACAGAAAGGTTAACCCAACTGTATCAAACATAAATTTGTGCAGCCATCTGTAGACGTTTATTATCAAGGTGGGTTAGCCTTACTCAACATGATGCAGCAGAAATTCATCATCACCGCAAAACTATTTAATTAATGACAATGAAGACTATCAGAAGCCAAAATACTTGAAATTAAAGGGCTCTAGGATTACTTTAGCATCTGTTACATTGTTTTATATGCACAATGGAATGATAAAAGTGTAAGAGCTTGGGTGCTTTGGTATCAGATCTGGATTCAAGACTTGGGTGGTAGCAATTACTGACAATGAGACTTAGGTAAGCTTCTCTAACCCCCAGTTTCTTGATCCACAAAACAAGGAAAATAAATGATACAAATTTATAGGATGAAGATTAAATAATATATGTTAAAGGCATGACTGGCACAAAGTTGGTACATAATAAACAAACAGCATCTGTTATTAAAAAGTGCTGTGGGGATAAGATCTGCCCAAATATGCTTCTTGGGGACTGGGCGTTCTTAGTAGTTTACATCCCCCAGCCAAAGGCCACCTGGAACACACCTACAGTAAGACAAGTTGGTTTCAGTTTTTGTTGCAGTGAACCAAAAAGCTCACCATGGGGCACTGTGGGGTGTCTCTCTAAGAGGGTTTTAGAGAGAGCTTATTACAGGATTTGGGATTTTGTTTTATGATTTGGGCAGGCTCCAGAGAAGGAGGGGTTCACTCTAGATGGGACCAGAAAGCAGGAGCAAATTGTACACGGAGAACAGACCAGAGTGAGGATAAAACTACAACTGGAAAAGCAGCAGCAGTCACTCAGTCAGCTGGGAGAAGGCAATGTGTGGCATTTTGTGGGTGGCACAGGTACCCTGTTTTTGTCTGTGCTTGGACAAAGTCACGAAATGGTCTTGTTTCATTTCATCTTATCATGGTCTCAACATAACCTTGCCTACTGGTGCTCTGAGAAACCGTTTATGTCCTAACAACACTGAGGACTCAGTGTCAGATCAATTTGTGAACATCATCAGGCTGCTTTTTCTCAGCATCTTTTCAAAGCATCTAAGGAGGTCAGATCCATTATGTGTGCTTAATAAGCTTCCTGAATAAATACCTGAATTAATTAATTTAAAAGTGATTTGTGTATTTTGAGTTTACAAAAAAACTTACACAACTACTTTTAATAAAGGAGCTTGCTTCCTTCACTATGCCTCTCAATAGAAATGGTAGTATAAAAACTAATTTGTTTTTAGTTTATAGATGGAAAGTCTAAGTAATTTCCAAGATCAGTCTTGAACCAAGAGCCCAAAAATATAGACTCTGGACAGTTTACTTTCCCCTAGGAGATGGAATGTTAAAACTTTATTAGAAATCTTTCTCTCTTCCCCTTATGACCGTACTAATGGGCAAATTATTTTCTTCATAATCTTCACCAACCTCTGCGGCCGTAACAAACGAACAAGCCCGCCAACCCTGTGCATGTGTTTCATCATTGCTCAGCCAGCCTCTAAGAAGAACTATGCCTTTGATTTTGAAAATGCATATTGTGCAAACTTTTCTTCTTCAAATAATGTTATTTTCATGAGTAATATAAATTATTTAATGCTCAATTATCATTAACATTTTCAAGGGAAAATGTTTTCATAGTACATTAGAGTTACTGTTTGCCATTCTCATCCCAAACTGGGAATTAGGCATTTTAAGTTTCCAATACTTAAGTAATTTTGAAAGAGTGAATCAATTTTAAAAACTGTCTACACATAAGTTATATATCACCTATTTTAGAACACATTTTACTGCCATAACACACTCCCCCTCATGCCAAATCTTCTGGAGTAATCCATGATAACTCATGCAAATGACTGTCCTACAACTAGTCTGCCTTAGTTCCAGAGTTTTACTACTTGAAGATATTGTAAACAAGGCTAACAATCATAATCTCAAGTAACATAGAACTTGTGAGGAAATAAGTAAGGTTTTGTATGGTGAGGTCAGTCTTGAATTATAGCAATGCCTATTAGAGTACAGAGAAAAGCATTTGTACTAGCAGATGCTTCTAAACTGTCTTAGGGCAAGCTTCTCATTCCTACTCAGTGGGAGAATACTTGGCTAGAGTTTCTGATAACAGGAATATCAATGGCAATAGTAAAGAGTTATAAAGACTGAGATCATCAAAGCCTTTAAGGAATCAAAGCAAATACCAGATACGTTAAACTATGTTACTAAGTGCCCTGATTAATACTTTAAGTACCTAAGGAGGTGAAAAGTGGGAAACTTCATTAAAAAGTTCTTAAGTTTCACAAAAGCAGATATACTGAAAAAGCGGCTATTAAAATAAATAAAATCAAGATCTAGGGTCACTTAATATCATAAAATATAAAATAAATTAATGTGCATGTATATATATTTTATCTATGCATGTGCACATCTGTGTGTATGAGTGTGTGTATAGGCATTGTGAGGAATAATTTTTATTAACAACTACAAAAAATCTCCAAAATTCAAAGTATATAAAAATGAAATAATAAAACATCTTTCTAGGATAAATGGTATTCATTTATTTTACCATAAATTGAACACATTATTTATAATACATAATCCAAAAATTTTATGTGAATATGTACAATAATGTGATATTTTTATTACTTCAGGTGCATACTGTACTCAAAATTTATTTCTGCACAACATGGAAAACATACCAACAAACACCTCATAGTTAGATCCCATTCATTTTAAGGATATGACATATATAAGGTATATATTATATATGTTAAGTTAATCAATCTGAGTAAGAGATGAGAAAACAATGACTGAGCTGCAATTTTACTTGGTGGGTTAAAACTCTGTACTAGCCAGTTATGGCTTAATTATAGCACCCTCTGGCTCATCTACAAAAAAGCAATAATAAAGAGATAAGGGGCATCTAGCAGAGCATCCAGAAATATAAAGATGAAGAATGAAAATCTTAACCACTGGGATAGAAGCCATTCTAGAGTCTACCCATCTGCTTAGTTAATTATTTTTCATAAAAACATAAATCCAGTGAACATGACAAATTAAAAAATGTTAAAAGTCCTCCAGGTATGTCAGTGTCCTATGTGATTGCAGAGAAATGACATCTTATTAGGGAAATATTTAATGATTCCCTGGAGAGGACAATGGTAATGACAAATTATTTTATTACAAAACTGAATACTTCCTTATTAAGGCATATACAAAAACCATGTAACATGTACAGGACACTCTTGAATTAATCAACCTTTCCTAAATTATCCTTCAAGTTAAATTAATAGTGGCATGTAGATTTTTTCTCCTAAGAACTTCAAGTGCAAATGAACTTCTCTATCACAATTTTAGATCAATTCACAGAATAGTTTTGCAGAGTATATAAATTACAGTTAATTCTTGAATACTACCCATTACTACCATTCAAAGACTGAGAATTCAAATGTTAAGTCTTACCTGACCAGGTTCTGTTCCAGTAACAGTCAAGTCTTGGATGGATCTACGTCTTGGCTGTCCGTTGCCTTTTGAAAAATAAAACAACGTAAAATACTGAAATTTAGTCAGACAATAAGGATGTAATTGCTACAGCAGGAAGTTGGAATTTGTTGCTTCTTGAATCTACACAAAATGTTTGTGAAAAAAGTGAATTTGTTATAAAAAAAGAAAAAGAGAGAAAGAAGTAAAACAAGGAAGAGAAACAGCTGCAGTGTTTTAACTCAAAAGTTGCCAGCCTGCAGTGAAGTGTGCCCTAATACAATAACCACTCCTACTACACGAATAGCTGCTGAACTCTCTCCCACCATCTTCTGTCATGTATTTAAATAGATGAATGCTTGGGGGATGGGACTGATGACGGCATCTATTTCAAGGGCCTTACGTTACGGTTTCTACAGCAAGAGAGCTATCAGGTTGTAAGACATGACTTTTAACCAACAGCAGTACGTTGTTCATTTCAGGGCCTGAAAGGATGCCTGGGCTTTAGAAACTTCTACGCTGTAATAATTTAAATATTGGTTTATGAAAGAATTTTACAAATTTAAGTCTTCAGCAAAAGAGAATGAATTAAGCAATAGCTGCATTCAGCACTTTTATTTGGGCACAGGGATGTTCACACAGTACAAGATGAGAGATCAGCTGTCTAAAAGGAAACACCAAAATATTATGAATAACAGCTGACAAAATACTCAAAATTCTTTTGATTCTGAAAGCTGTGTTATATAATTTCTCAACTAGTGGGCAGCCCAGGAAGATGTACTCTAACAGTTGTGGCCTGTTAGCAGGCAGAACTCATTCTTAAAATTTATCCATAATCATACGTATCTTATTTTAAACTGATGAGGAACATAATTTAGCATCTTAATACATGTGATTCCATTATTATATTCTGCACATAAACTAAAAGGACCCCACAATAAAATAATAATGTTCAATGCAATATGTGTAGTGAATACAAAAAGTCAAATTTATAGGCATTGTGAGGAATAATTTTTATTAACAACTACAAAGAATCTCCAAAATTCAAAGTATATAAAAATGAAATAATAAAATGTTGAAAGTATAAAACATCATCACCCTTTTCCATTTTAAGTTGTTTTAGAATTTTGCATAACTGTAACTCAAAAATGTATTACAAATTTCATTTTATTCCAAGTTCCAACTTCTGATTACAAACTAACATAACAAACTGCACATTTACTCACTCACACTAAGATATTTTTGTGAAAACTTTTAATTATCACTGGTTCCAGAAGGCAAAAAGGATCTTCAGTACTATGACTAATAAGCAATTTTAGGCACATTTCATTCAACACAATCATTCTAAAATTAGCCTACACGAGACAGGCTTGTAAAAGTGTCTGGAATTCTCTTTTCAGATAAGCAACCTTTGTGAATCTGGGGAACCACCTAGTACATGCGTCTAAAAATCATTACATCACCACTGCAGTAACAACAAAAACAAACTCAAATCTAGGTGGGGGTAAGAGGAAAGGGAAATAAAAACTTCTAAGGAAGGAGGCTAAACAAGAGCTAACAGTTAACAAATGCCATAAAATGAAAAAATTTTAAGCTACAGCATGAGCCAAAGCAAGCAATATTAAGCAATGCATTTTAATTAGCATAACCATGGCAGAAACCATTTGGCATACAGGTCAGACAAAGCAAAAAAGGGCTGTAATCAAGATACTTGTTGCTCCAATATTAAGTTTTAGATCATAATTTAGATATGAATGTAAAAAAATCAAACACGTGTTATTAAAAATGAAAATTACTGGGTGTGTTCTTATTAGTAAGTTAGATTGATTCTGATTTTTTTGCAACGAAATATTAACTTAGAAACTCACTTATTTTACATTTTTTATGGTTCCTTGATATGTGCATACCTATGTTACACATGGTAGTATAAAAGGAAAAAGAAACAGAAGAGGGGCAAGATGCCTGATCAAGAAATCTGAAACCCAAAACGATGTCTTTAGTATTCAATTCTGTAATGAATTCTGGAACTTTTCATGACTTATGATAGAAAACAAATAATATTTAAAAAAAAAAACCTTTCCAAGTAAGAGCAACAAAAGGAATATTCTATATCCCTAGGCTACCCTACCTCCCACTCCTAAAAAAGACAGGGTGGTTGGAATAGTGGCTTACAGGTCAATCCAGTTGTTTGTACAACAATGTCACAAAAACAGAATCCACCTCTTCAAAAAGCTGCTCTATTACGTACAGCTGATTTCTGGAGCTGGTATATGAAAGACACCAGAGCTCCTCCAGGGGCCGTTGGCTTAGGTCTCAGTCACTCCTGTGGTTTTTCTTACCTGTTTAAGCAAGGTCAGGGTTTTCCTCACCTTAGCTAGCTACTCTGATTATTCAGTTTTCCAAGCTTCCCAAGAATCTCAAGTAAAAATCAACACTACATTTTCTTGGAGACATCTCTTAACTAAAATGTTAAAAATTCTGAGATCCATAAGCTTTGAATATTAAAAATTGTGGGTTGACGGGCTCTTTGTGTGTAAAATGTGTAAGATTTTAGAAATCTAAATATCATTTCACTCTGCAGCATTATAGTACTGCTTCATGTGTTTTAAAATCACATGATTTTAAAACATATATTCTTATTTAGGCTGCCGCAAATTTCATATTCCTTTACTAATACTTTTTAGAGCCAGGGCCATTGTAGAACAAGCATCAAAATTGTGTAGCTTGATCCACCCACACATAGGAAGTCCTGAGGTATTATAGGTCCATTATTACTTGACTCAAGAGACTATTAAATTGATGAATATTGTTGTTAGCCAATGGCTAAGGTTGTTTGTTCTTCCTCATGAATGATGGCATAGTGCAAAACCGTGCTGAAGATCAAACAAAAAACAAGATTTGAGTTTGTTTACCTAGGACTAGGTTTAGGCAGTTCAGTCGTTATAAAGAAGTATTTTTTAAAAAAATTCTTTTGACCCATGGACACAGACAATAGTATGAAGGCCAGGAAAAAGGGGGCTGGGTGAAGGCGGGCAAAGGGGGAAAGGGGGGGCATCTGTAATAATGTCAACAGTTAAAATTTTAAAAATTATTTTGAGCAATAGTGTGCCTTTAAAAATTTTTGAAACTTAAAAATGCCAGGAGCAGCCAATACTTCAAAGATATATTTGTGCACTGTCAATAAGTACACATAACAATTTTTGCCATGCTTAAAAGAATGCTCTTATTTAAATCTTATTTAAAATGTCAGTTTGTTCCAAATACATTAGATTCAGTAATAATTGCTTTAGCCAAAGGAAGTGTTACTGAACTTTGGCCAAAGTTACTATGAACAACTGTTACTATGGACAGTAGATAAAATAAAAAATATAGTTATATTTTAAAAAATGCTTACAACTGGGATCTAATATATTATCAGTTTAGATATATCAAACATTTGGTAATAACGCAGAGCTTGCGGGAAGCTGACTTTAAGGAAAAAAATTCTGAAGGTATTAATAAATTAGGAGAATAAATATGATTCTCCTTTATAATAAATATGTTCATGTAAGATAATAGAGATGTTCTCAAAGTATGGCTTATATTTGTATTTTTAACTATAAAGTAAAACTTAAGAAGAAGTTAATATTTGGCCTTCAGGTCTGTTTCAGTACCAGCGCTTGCAGTCTTTTATTAAAAGAAATTAGGTTAATGTTGGACATTTGGGGGGAAAGACAGAATATTTAATGAAATGTATTACTGAATACTATTTCTATTTGAACAGATTGTTGCTCTTGCAATTAAAAGTGTAGAATTAAGGTTTCCTGACTCCATAAGGATCCAATGTCATGAAAGAGGGTCTCCTTGGCTGAAGAGCTCTCTTTAATGCAAATCATGATGAGGAATGAGGCAGAATTACTCTTTTTCTCTGACTTAAACTGAAGCAAAAATGGATGTCATCTGGAGTCAAAAGGTCTAGGTTGGAATACCATCTGTGTGACTATAGGAAAGACACCCAACATCATCAGATGTAAGTTACCTGTATACCTGCAGAATAGCTATACAATGCATGGTCTTACCTGATAACCCTACTTATAAGATTGTTATGAAGGTCAATTAAGATGATGTATTTTAAACTACTTTATAGAACACAAAGAGCATGTATCTAACCAGGGTTTCTTAACACTGGCACTGCTGACATGTTAGGCTAGACAAATCTTGGCTGTGGGAGGATGTCTGGGACAGTGTAGGATGTTTAGCAGCATCCCTGGCTTCTGCCTACTACATGTTGACAGCACCTGCCACTTGTGACAACCAAAAATGTTTCTAGACACTGCTAAATGTCCCCTGAGGGGCAAATTCACCCTAATTGAGGACCAATGAGACTATTATCTTCTCCTCTCTCCCTGACATATACAGGATTGGCTGTATCACCTGCTGTATATGTATGTGTTCTTAATGACTACTCTTAAAACTTGGATTAAGATTATACTACATTTGCTTAAATTTTCCTGATTCCCTCAAACAATATTACCACAGCTCAGCAATATATGCATTAAAATGTTGCCGCTTGGTTAGAACATTATTCCCTTAAACATAGTACCTTTCAGCATGAAGGTAAAATGATGTCAAGTACTTGGTAACTTTGAAGATAGCCCCTGACTCAATAAATAACATTACTATGTAAAAAATTGGTTAATTCTATTCTCTGAAGAGCAATAGTGATGATGTACTACAAACTACTTTGATAACCAGAAAAACTAATATAGAAATTATGTAACTTATTTTATACATATTTTTAATTTATACAGATTTTATACGTGTAACCGGTTCCTGGTCACTAGACCTCAATAATAGTTTGTTCATTTGTTTAACAGACACACATTTATAGTGCTGATCCAATCAACACTAAATAAAGAGCCCTGACTGATGTGGCTTGGTGGGTCAAGCATCATCCTGAGAACTGAAAGGCCATGGTTGGATTCCCAGTCAGGGCACATATTTGGGTTGTGGGCCAGGTCCCTGATTGGGAGCAAGCAAGAGGCAATCTCTCTAAAAATAAATAAAATCTTAAAAAAATACTAAATAACAAAGATGTCATCTCTATCCTCAGTTTTCAGTTTACCAGAGGAGAAAACAACCACTAGGTATTCAACCATAACATGGTAGTATGCTAAAAGCACAATCACAGGCAAAGTACAGAGTGCTGGAGAATTCTCCCAAAGTACACCCATGAATGTGTGCGGGAAAACTGTACATTTTCCTATCAAAATTTTGGGGAAGGAGGTAAAGCAAAACCTAAAGCAGAGGGATAGAGAAATGATAATTTGGATAACATACATTAACCAATACTGAAGATCACACATGCCATTTAAGTTTCTATCAAAAATGGTGATTTAGATTCTATCTATGAAATCATCACTATAGGAAATAAAAGTAATTTACCCGTTTGAGACACTGAGTACCATGTGTGAGTTAGGTATAAAAACAAGTAATTTGCAAGAAGATTCTCCTGACAATACACAAGAATTGCAAATGACCATGATGCTTTGGCAAGATACCATGCAAAACAGCAAATCTCACTTAATTTTACTTTGCGTCTATTTTCTAAGTTAAGGCAAAACCATATTTAGCAACTCTCTTTTCTCAACTTCATATTTCACTTGCTACCAACAGAAAGAGGCTGGGATAGAAGGTTTAGAGGGAGCCCCAAAAGTAATGACTAAGGAAGAAAAGGAGCCAAGGATAATAAGTACTTTTAAATATGAGTAGTTGTTTCCTCTTTCTGCTGGGTGCAAAACAGGTCTGGGTTCAATTTAGCTACTCACCTAAAAGCTGAGAGGAAGTTGGTAAAGTCTGGGCTGGCATTCTCCCTTCTGTGAAAAGGTTTACTTTGCCTTCTAGTTTATCCTCATTTTTGGATATCTGAGGTATCCTGTCAAGCCCACTTCAGTGTAGATAAGTGTATACAGTTCTCAATCTGTCTCCCTAATTACTGCATGCAAGGTATCTATTTTCATGTCCTATAAAAATTGGAGCAAGAAGCATTTTATAAGTACCAGGGATCATTATTCCAGTTCCACAGTTATTCGACCAACTCAGGTGGTCTATGATACCTGATACGACGATCTCAGGGACATCCAGAATGTTGCCAAAGGAAGCAGTTTTACGGTGGCCCGGTTTAGTCTTGGAACAGGCTGCAAAAACATATATATACAGTATACATGCAAACAACCACAAACAGTAACACAAAACAATAAATTACAAAAACAGAATAGTTTCCAAATAGTTATGTTAATAACACTCCATGCAGAAAGGCATGCAGAACTATCTGACTCTTCATCCATGCTCAGAAAAGGCGGGATTAGGAGCAAACAACTACCAATACAAGATGTTTCACACAATGGCTTTAATTAGCAAAAGGGGAAAAAAAAACCCAAAATGGACAGAGACAAACAAAGTTGCAGGGTAATGAAGAAGCTAAATTCAAACATGTTCACAGAAACAATCTACCTAAGTGAAACTACTGATATGTGATGAGGTGGGGGGTGGCTAGGATGGAAGCAGGAAAGAAAAGAAGAGTTAAAATAAATAAGCTGCCATGTTTGTTTTAATTAGAAAAATACAGAACTATATGTTCAAGTTAGGTGTTTCTTGGAGTGTACTACAAAGTAAAACTCATTGATTAAATGATAATTATTGAATCAAAGTATAAAATATATAAGCTTTTGCAATTGTAAATATTTATACTACTGGTAAACCAAATATTCATTGCGGTTTCCAAAGTTTAGGATACAGTCCCACTAAACATAAACAGTGTTGAAAAGCTGGAGAATACGAACCTTTCAAAGTAATGCATTGCACTAAAAAAATCTGAATCGTGCAGAATTTAATGGCTGTTCAATAGCATCTGTTCTACATTTAGGCAGAAAAAAGGATAGGGTAATTTAAATGTGTGGTTATCTTTACCCTAGTGAACTAGTACTTCTGTAGAAAATAATTATAAACCAGTACCTGACTAGAAAATTGACACCAGCAGATATAAAATAATGATTACAGCACTACTTCCTGTTTTAGGGGCACAATCACTATTTGGCAGGTCAACCCTGAATGATATCCCCAAAGTGGGAAAGATTCCCCAAAATGTGAGGGTATATCTACATTCATCTGACATTACAGTGAGACTCCTTCCCTGCACAGAAACAATTCTGACTCATGGAGACCAGGAGAGCTTGTCAGTGGCTTATGACTTCCAATCAGCTTGACTGTTTCTGAAGCCCAATCTGTGTGGCAGAGATGCTTATGCAACGCCGATCATTATTTTCCCCTTCTTTCTTAGCATTAGAGACCTTAGTTTTACTCAGGACAGCAATGTTCCCAGGTAAAACTTCACAGATCCTTCTTTTTGTTGGAACCATGTGTGGCCAATGACATGTATATGGAAATTGTTTTCGGAAACTTCTGGAAAGGCTCCTTGAAGAGCTTGGGCATGTGCCTTTTTGGCTTTTTCTTATTTTTTCCTTCCTGCAGTCTGGATTGTGTGGATGTGATGACTGGAAGTGTAACAACCATCTGGAGCACAAAGTATCCCTGAGGATGGAAGTCGCACCACAGGGATGGTGGCACAGAGGGGCAGAAGGAATCCAGTTGCTTAATGACTATGGAGCCGACCTCCAGATTTGTTTTATTGTGAAAAATAAAAGTTTATGGGTTAAAGACACTGTTATTTTGGATATTGTTTTATCGACCTGATTCTAAATGCTAAATAATAAAATCAGTGATCATGATTAGTTGAAGGCAAGTATAGTATAATAGTCCTCTGGACAACTTCTTTTTGAGAAGAACTCCACACAAAATGAGAATATTCAACTTAGAAAAAACAAAACAAAACAAATGAATGACAAAAGACCTAAAAGAATGCTGGTTAGCTAATTTAAAAAATACATATATACACAGATACGGTTAAAAGACTAGAGGGAAATACATAAAAATGTTGTGTTTATTTCTGAGTGGGACAACTGTGAAAAACGAATTTTTTTGTTTATATTTCCATATTTTTCACAATAGAAACGTATTTACTTTTAAAGTCAGCTCCTCTCCACCTCTGGGATGGGGAAAAAAAGCAAATTAAACCAGCATTACTAAAATGAAACCTGGTTAGAAGGAAGGGTAGACATTCACTCAGGTACTAAGACATACAATATTTTTGTGTGACTAGTCCTTCCATATTTAATCATTTTAAGAACTGACAAAATGGAATTTAAATGTTAGCTTTTTCAAGATCAAATTAAATTAGCATGATCTTTTATTTCTACAATTAAAAGCATTAACCACAACCAACTTAGCTATCTTTGCCATTGGCAGGAGGAGGAGCCGACCGTAAGACCGTATTATCATGTGAATCTGGAATACATTTTTTTTCTAATTTCAAAACGAAGTATTTGCTATTGTTTGAGTTCAGCACAAAATTCTAGTAGAATCACTCAAGAACTTCCAAAACATTCTGGTTTTGATAAAATTTCAATTTCTTATATAGATTTTCTGCTAATATGTACATTGAATTACATTTGCTTAATTTTATAAGTTGTATATTCCTTATTTGGAATGTTAGAGAAATGTATAAATTATGCTAGAAGCTTAGAAAGTATATTGTAAGCTACTTCCTCCTTTAAAAAATTTTAAGACACAAAACCCCACTGTTCTCACTACTGAAACAACTGAAACTATCATTTTCACTCCTCTTCAGACTTTTATTTCCTTTTTACCTGTGGTCGCAGCAATCCTGGCTTCTATTTCAGACATGTCAGCACTCATCCTCTTGCCTTCGGAGGTTGGGGGCAAGCTCTCTACGCTGCTCCCACGGGAAGCTCCCAAGCTTAACCGGCCAGATTCACTCTGTTAAAATTACAGGTTAATTTGAATTATTGCATCTCTTTAGATTTAAACTGCTAGACAGCCTAGGAGAAGAAAGAATACTAGCTGCGATTCTTATAGGTTCTGTTCTTTTTCTGAAAGAAAAGGCAAAGGCAAGTTTTCAGGGAGAGGGAATTACAGGGCTAAGGAAGAGCAAGCTGCAATAGTGACTGACCTTCAGAAAAGGACGGTCACTAGAGTTTGGAGTTAAATGCCCCAATTATTAGTTAACCTAAATGTAAATGCTCCTGGAAAGATGAATAAAATCACATCTTAAAATATTTTTAAACCAATAATAGCAAAAATATAATAAATCTGAACGGCATGAAATGATACATTTAGGACAATTCTTTTAACTGAGTAATACAGCCAAGAAATTGCCATTTTATAGTTTTAAGTATCAACCATTAAAGTTAGGGATCACTGTAGGGAGGGAGCTGCATGGTTAGCAAAGGCAGCAATTATCAGAAAGGAAAACAATTTGGTAAGAGGAGTTTCTTGTTATACATCTCAACTCCTAAGCTTATGTTTCAGGCACAACGTTCAGAATCTGTATAATGGAGGACAGCAAATCATTTCAATTGGTATAACATTATGACTACTAGTAAGGTTACCAAATGATTTTACTTTTAATTACAAAACAAACCTGTTGCTTTGCCTGATTTTTCAATAATTTTGATTCTAAGCGTTTAATAGTATCATTTGTGGAAGGAACTTGCTCCATATTAGTGTCACTTTTATTACTGGTATTTGTAGAAGCGATGTCCATGAATGAGCCTAGGAAAACAGAAACATTTATGATTATAAATTGGGAATAATATAAATACTTCATTCAATATGTAAAATAAATTCTTTCTAAATTAGTTAAGACATAAATAGAAATAACTAATACTTTCCACGCTAATAAAGATAGCCCCAAAAATCCATTTTAAATAAAATTTAGGAATAGCACAAAAAGGGAACCAAAATGCTGAATAGCCATCTCATAGTCAAAGATGACTTTAAAATTGTTAGTCTGAACCAGTAGTATGAAGTAGTTATAAATCAAGATGAGGAAACCATGGCAGGAGTTGAGTTTGAAGGGCATTATCAGAAGGTTCCTTTGGAAAATGATGTTTGAGTTATTAGAATTCAAGTTTAGATATGAGAGTGGTGTTCAGGTCTGTGATGGATCAAAACACCAGCAGAAAATAGTATGTAAACTCATATTAAAAAAGATTACTAAGGAAATGAGGCCAAATACCAAGCAAAGAGGCCAAATTACTGAGCCCTAGGAATTCTAACATTTATAGGCTGGGGAGACAAGAAATAACCAGCATACAAAACCATCAGATTAGTGCCCAGAGGTATAAGGCAAAATCCAGGCTAATATGGTATCCTGAAGATCAACTGAAGAAAGTCCTGTAAAAAGGAGAGTGTAATGAACTGTATCAAATGGTATTGATAGTCAAAAAAGATGAGAACTAAAAATTATTCATTTAGTTTCAGTGATCTGGAGCTAAGTGGTGATACCCTGACAAGCACAAATCTGGAGCAGTGGTATAATAAAAGCCTGAGAGGAGTGGACATAAGAGACAATCGGAAGAGAAGCTTATATATGAATAAATAAGAATAAACACAGCTTATCTATGCTCTGGGAATGATCCAGCAGAAAGGCTGAAACTGATGATGCAAGAGACAGAAAAACTGCTGGAATGAGATTTAATACACAAGTTCACAGGCCTGACTTTGGCTGAGGGCAGGGACAGTTCAGCCACACTAGCAGAAGAGAATGTGGAGCAGATAGGCACATGTAGTGAAGGAGCTTGTGGAAGCCATCTTCTGATTAATTCAACTTTTTTCAGGGAAATAGTAAACAAGGTCAGCTGAGAGTGAGGAGCGGGGAGGAGGATTTAAAGTTTGAGGAGAAAGGCTAAAATATAAAATTAAGTCATCTAGGAGAGGGAAGAGGGACTAAAATAAAGTACAACTGTCCAAAGCACTAAACAGGTATTTGAGGATAGTAAGTATGTCATCTCCAGCCACATTCAGCTGCACTGACATGGGCAAGGAGTAAGTGGAGAGTCAGATTTAACCAGGCTTGCGCTTTAGCCAAGCAAGCCTGAGACAAGGCTAGAGGGCTGAGGATTATTCCCAATGGAAGTAAGATAACTGCCTGGAATTAGGTGGAGGAGAAAAAGAAGAACCTAAAAGGACTGAGGGTCAGTGAAAAGGTGAAAGAATCAAAGGGCTGATGGTCACAGTATAAAAACAGGGACAGGGTTTGAAGGTAGTAGTAGGAACAAAAAAACAGTACAATTTTTCTAAGTTACAGTATTATTTCTACTATCTTTTTTGATGAATACAAACTATGAATCCCACTATTACTTCATGAAAACTGAGAACTCTGAACTAAAACAGTAGAAGAGTATCTGTAGACTCTTCTACAAAGAACAAAAAAGTAGGGTGTGCATGGTGAAGAAATATGTTGTTATACACATTTACAAGAATTTCTAATACTATTTAATGTAGCAGTATTTATATAAAAGGTATTCAAAGCAGAAATGATGTTCACAGCAATATAATATCCAGCATTTTTGTATACAGTTATGGAAGAATTCCAAGACTTCGAAGCAGGTCTTCAGTAACTCTTTCAATCTCGGGCCTTCATGAAGAATGATGCACCTAGAAACTCAAACTGCAGTCAATTGTATAAAACGAAGAAATTAAACTGCAAATGGGGACATCATTCATTGCTTCTTAATTATAATTTCATGGGATAGATAGAAAAAAATTTAGTTATTACTCTTCCAATCTATCTATTTACCTGTACTGGTGGCAGAATTGCTCTGTCCTTCATCCGAATACTGACAAGGGTATTGTAATGGCTCATCTGCTCCTGGAAAGTACTATATATAAAAAAAGTAAATCCAATTTAAAATTTCTTTAATACAAATTAAAGAAATTAAAATCCTGTAAAAATTAAACAAGTACATCTGACTTATTTCATTTTCATGGGACTTGAATATGGAAAAATGCTATTTTATTTTCCTTAAGGCATAAACTGAATTGCAGACACCTAAGGTTTTGATTTTATAAAGATGACGATAATGTGTTCCTTTTCTGAATTTCAATTGTGATCAATGCCACATATTATACCTAAGAAGCTACTTCACACAGAGACCGAAGTCTTTAAGAAAACAGCAATACTTCTCTAAGGGAGTATCTGAAATGCAATAGTATTATCATTCCTCACAATTATATAAAACATATTTATGTTCTCGCAGCATGATGTAAACTTCCAAATTATTGAAATGACTGTTAGTCTGACAACTGAAATTGGTGTGCCAAAGAATAACTGTTAGAACTAATATTTTAAGTAAAAAGAATACATTGTGGATATCCCTCTATGAACTAGACATACAATATTAGGGATATTTATTGCCAAAAATTAGAATTTAGGGAAAAAAAAGATTTTCTTCTTAAACAAACTATATATTAAGCATAATTGCAACTTGAACAATGTATATATCCCAATGTTTTAAGGTATCTGACTACAGAAATTCAATTGTTTCTTTAGGAACATATCTTTAGGGCCCAGAATTCTATATATAGCTGGTACCCAAATATGATGGTAAGTTTTAGTCACATTAGTTTGAGCTGATTTGCCTGAATTTTCAACAGAATGAACAAAGTCAGTCTTTGGCCATTCAGGAAATCACTTAGCTATATTTAAGGCAACTGAAAAATTCTTCTACTGAGCAAATTGTTCTGAAATTCAAGTACTTTCATTAAGTATATTAAAAGTCAAAATACTGCTTGATAGATTTTGTTAGTGAACCACAAACAAGAGGCCTAAAATTATTCAAATAATTCTAGAAGTATATCATTTATAGACCAGGAAATTTTGCTAATCATTTAAAAGGGTTGTTCTAAATTTAAAAATTCCATAAATTCTAGTAAACAGTAACTTTTTGATAGCAAATGGAAGACTGAAAATGTGCAATGAGAAAACAAAACGTTAAAAAAATCACTTAAATAAATGTGTTGGAATGCAATCTTTCTACGGCCCTGCATAAACAACTGCTTGATGAAGATCTGCACTAAAGAAAATTAAAAACTTAGTTTAGCAAGTATTTAGGGTAATAAAATACCTAAAGTCCTATAAAGGCCTTAGAGGTCACCTAATTCAGCTACTCTCATATTACAGATGAGGCAACACGCCAGAAACAAACACATTTATCCACTAAGTTAAGCAGGAGGGAAAAAAGCAAGTCCAAAGACCCATCTAATCCAAAACCTATCTAGCTGCTTTTTCATTATAAAGAACTAGATTTTTTCCTCCAAATAATGTTTCCTCCTCTGATTATAAGTGATAAATGCCCTTTACAACTTGGAAAATATGGAAAAGTATAAAGTAAAAATTAGCAATAATGTCCTTTTATCTTAAAACTCCATTAAAACTCAGTATATATCACATTCCACTAAACCCAAAGCCCCTCAAAAGAAGGATTATACCCGCATCAAGTGAGTCATTATTTTCACAATTTCTTCCATGGAAGGGCGCTGAGAGGGATCTTTAGACCAACAGCGAGTCATCAGGCTCTCAATGGGCTTTGGTAAATTTTTGATCAGTGGTGGTCGAGTACCTGTAATTAAAAATTAAAGGAGGGTGGGAAAGAATGTATTTACCCAAAAGAATGTTGTCAGCTTTTTATATGTATTTCTAAAGTAGTGACTATTTTAGAGACCTTGTAATTTAAGATATTTTTTTGAGTAATGAAAGTACATTTCTTCCTTTGTTTGGTCCTTTAGGTTAACACTGTATTTTCATTAAGTGAAGATACACCATTTCTAAAGTGAAATTAAAAATTTTATACGCAGTATGACAATAGTAAGACTAAGAATTAATAATATTTCATTTGTTACAAATTTTCTTTTAACAAATAATAATGGCTTCATGTGTGTTTTATTAAAAGACAAATGGAATGGTAGTTTGGGGTGATCTTACTTTAACTATATTTCCAGATTCATTACAAAATTTCAAATGTGTTTGAGAAATCATCTTCCATACCTAAACAGCCATCTCCAAATGACTCTTTTGTGGGGGCAGACCTTTAGGCCACTGTGAATCAATCATTTCACAAGCTGAAAACTGCCAACTTTTGTATAATTATCAAAACTAATATTATCAGTAATGTCCCTAACTTAAAGGTCTTAAATACAATTAAATCTTTGCAATTTTAACAATTAATAAGTCAGTTCTTTTATCCCTTACCTCACTGCTGTTTAATTATCATCTACTGACAAGTGAGAGAGAGAAAAATGCTATAACATTCTCTACAATGACATTAAAGGAAGTAAAATGAAAGGTAGTACAGGAAATTGGTAAAGTGTTAAGATTACTCAGGTGATAGTACTGTTTGGTAGGTCTACGAATGACCTAACAGGGAGATATGTTTGTATCACTTGTAGACTAATGTATTAAAATGTCAGTAATCAGTTATTATGATCAAGTGACAGAAATTAAGTAACAGAGAGTGATGTTAAAAGTTTGGAAAATTAAGCAATTTTCCTTCATGAAGAGTCTATTTTCCGAAAGCAAATATGAAGTAACTGGATCAATGAAGAAGATGAATTCTAACATCATGGGTGGTTAAAAACATTCTAGGTAGGGATATAAAATGAATAGAAGGCATATAAGGACATTGAATCTAAGTCAACATAACTTAAAAATGAGCGCTGGAGTCAGAAAGATGTGGACCGAATCCCAACAATATCAGTTCCTTATCTTGTGACTTTGGGCAAGCTACTTAACCTCTCTAGGTTTCCTAGATCTGTTTCCTAATCTGTAAAACTGTAAAATGAGGCATTAATAGTATTCACCTCATAAGGATGAATGAGAAGATATTAAAAAATATATAAATCACTTTGTGTTTTACCTTTCTGAATAGCTTAAGTAACAACTCATTATTTTTTCCTCTCTCTTCTCAGTGAGACCCTTGTGCTTTTCAGGAAAAAAGGCTATAAGCTCCCCAATAACCTTAACCATGTGAGAGATTTAATTAATTAGTTTATTTAATTTTAACATTTATTCCTCCACAGAGTTCAGTGCAATGCTTCTCTAGCCTCTGCAGAGAGCCAACTGAAGTAGCTGGCTCCCAGTGGCTAGAGATGGCCTTTCCCAGTCAGCGCAGCCAGCAGACCTCCACCCCCAGCCTTGTGTAAACACCAGGACCACTACTCAGTCCTGCCCTGCCTGAGTTTTGGGCTGTGGGGAGGGTGGGAAACTGATAGCAGAAAAGTATTCTGGTAACAAAGAGTTGTACATTTTAATGTTAAAGATAAATGGTCATCTTTGGGGGAAATATGCAAATATATTAAAGAAAAATTTCTGTTCACAAACCATTATGAACAGCCCACATGATACGGAAAGCTGGGCCACCAATCTCATCAAAGGGTTTCCGACGTGTTATCACTTCCCAAAGGATAATACCCCAGCTGAAGACGTCACATTTTTCACTGTAATTGCTACCTAGAAAAAAATATGGTATAATTTCAGGACTTTTTTTCACAGGTCTTACAGAAACAACTGTTTTCATAAATTTTAAGAATGGGCATCATGTACAAAAACAAGAGGAGGCCACAAGTAGAGCTGAGAAGTTACTCTTTTTGAACAAAGTTTCTTAAGTCTTTATAACAAACACGCTTTTAAAAAATATGCTCAGGACTGTTATTATTGTTTTTAAAAAAAAAATATGGATTTTTAGAGAAAGAAAGGAAGACGGAGAGAGAGAAACAATGATTTGTTGTTTCACTTATATATGCATTCATTGACTGACTCTTGTATGTGCCCTGACTGGGGATCGAATCCACAACTTTGGTGTGTCAGGACGATGCTCTAACCAACTTAGCTACCTGACCAGGGCCTAATGAATACACTTTTCAATGAATTAAGTATTAATAATGAACTATAAAATCTACTTTAGAAAGTTTGTCATTTTCTACTTTTTCATCAAGAGACACAGGCCTTATCTTTAAATAAGACATACTTTCTCTGGGGCAGAGAATGAAATAGTTGTATATCCTTTTCCGCAATATTTTAATCTTAAATTTTCTTCTCCCATTTTCTTGGTGAAAAGCACTACCCTACTATTGAAGCAGAAGAAATGTTAAATTTAGTGTTAAGACTTTCAATACATGGTGAGATAAAATTCTTAATTTGCAAACTTAAAAATAAGTTGTAAACAGTGAAAATTATAGGTAACAAATTTATACAACAGTAAGCAGATTATGCAGAAAAATATATAGGATTTATAAATTGGTGGGTGAATCACTGAACTAAACAGCCAAAAAAAAAATCCACCCCCCACAACTCACTATAATAAACAATTATATAATAATGGCTATACATGTACTTAGCATGCATACTGCACACACACTTAGCAGTGTACTGTAAGCATTACAATGATGTTACAATCAAATTTGGGCTAAGTGTGCTTATACCTTTCAGAAATAAAAAAAATCTACATGACCTAATAATTTGAACTTTGTTGGTCTAAACAATTAACTAACTTTTATTTCTGGGTTTTTTTGTACAATACAAAATCTTTTGCTCTCCATACTACAGAAATGCTGTGTTATTTTAACTCAACAAAGGGTACATTAAATAAATGGTTTTAAAACAATACCAATTATATGTATTCTGTATATAAACTTGAAAACATTATTATTAGGAGGCATTATTTCATTTTGTGTAATTTAAAACTGGCTTGTCCCCTAACTTTTAAATTGAATTCATGGCAAAATGGTTCCACTCTAGTGACTAGCTGCACAGCAAATTTCTCTCCTGTGGATGGCTAAAAACAAAAACCTTTAAATTCGTAAAAAAGTCTAAGCCTTAATCAGAACCTGATTATTGAACAAATCTGAATTTTATGAGCATTCTTGCATCATAACATACGAATCACACATCTTCAATTTTTTTCATTTAAAAGATAATGGATGTTTTTATACAGAAACCTAGCATGGAATTTATGGACTACTCTTTTAGGACTTGAGCATAGAGATGTAAAAGTAAAATAAGCTTATCCTTTACTTGTTCTTTGTACTGTATTTTCTTCCTAAGGTATTCTCATTTAGACTATCAATTTTTAATTGCTAGGAAATCAGTACAAAAGCACAGTTAACTCCAATTATCCCTGGTATTAATGTTCTATAAAGTTGCTAGGAACACTGAGTTAGTGATCACTGAGTCATTTGCCTATAAGGGAAATACAGTGTTAGTTACCCGCAAGCCTTTTCATTACATTTTTTGGTCCATTGACCAATATATAAAGTGTATTTCTAGTTTACGTAAAGTGTTTCTTATTTAATGTGTATTTTTGATCCGTTAATACTGAACTCATCACCAACAGAGCTATAATCATGCCTGAATGAAGAAGATTAGTTAGCACATGTATTTTCTCTGTAAGACACATTTATAGCCATCGTACACTTAAGAACGCAAGAAAAACTTCAATACTTTTCTTGCAGGCCATTTTAAACAGTGAAAACACCAATAAAATGCACACACACAAAAAAACCCAACAAAAAAAAAAAGTAGTACTAAAGAGATGACAAAAATGTCACAGTATGAGAGCTGGAACAAGGCAGAGCACTGTTCGACTTTAGCTTGGAACATGTGCATTGGGCAACTCAAAAATTTCTCCCATTCTATGCGTGCCTGCGAATAACCATGAAAGAACCACAAGTACTGATTTTCAGGTCACAAACAGGCAATTATGCAGTTACGAAATCTAAGAAAGAGGATCAGCTGCACATATGCTTGAACTTGCATGGAAGTTGCTGGACAACTTAAATCCTCCCAGGAGATTTATGATCTACGGCTACACTTAATACCTCCTCAGACTTTAGTGTACGCTTTATAGCTATGTACCATGTAGACATAAAACCATGCACAAGATCATAAACACACACTGAATTCACATGGAGTAATAAGACAGATTACCAATCACATCATGCCTGTCATTTTACCTTCAAAAACTTCAGGTGCCATCCAAGCAGCACTCCCCTTGTTATTGGTCATGTGTGTCTGAATATCACAGGCTGTGCCAAAATCACAGATTTTTAAAACTGTCCCTCCTGCAACCAGCAGCAAGCTGTTTGGAAACAAACAAACAAACAAAAACAAAAACAAAAACAAACCCAAAGGTTTAAGACTAATATTTGATTCTACAATAAGAGACATTTGTGGGAATAGGATTAAGCAAAATGTCACCATTCAACTTTTGCGAAACATTACCTGTTCAGTCTAACAGCTTAATATAGTTCAGAGGAATATCACCAAAAATTAACTAATCTTCACCTAGTCCTCTTAGGAAGACTGCTAGACTCACAGTCAGATGTCTCCATCTCTATTTCCATAGTTTTTCCTGATAATAGTTCTCTCTGGGCCAAAATAAAACATGGGGTTTAAAAAACTTGGAGTAGGTCAATAAGATGGTGCCCCTAAGTGGAGAAGATCAATGCCTTTGTAAATCACTTGCTAGCCCTATAGTTAGTTAATTTACCTATCCTTGTGTTTTTCAAGCTGCAACAAAAATCTTGTCATAATATCAAAATTATAAAAATCCAGATGACAGATCTGGAAAGCCAGATCACAAAATCAATTCATTAGACTACGAGAGCATCTTAAAAAATAAAACAATACACTGGGGTAGGGGGGAGGGGTGGGGAGAAAATGCAGACAACTGTAATTGAACAACAATAAATAAAAAAATAAAACAATACAAACTATCAAAGGGCATTACAACAAGTAAGATTTATTGTTTCATGAAAGTTGTTTCAGTTGTATACACATTAATATGTAACACATAGTCTGTCAAGTACTTCATGCTCTGGATCATGGTCTAAAAGTTTTTGCAAACCTTGTTCTCATTAACCTTATGGTAAACAAAAATGAGTCTTTAGTTTAGCCTCATGTAGAAGATTGGTTAGCTGTTCACTAACCCATTTCCTTTGTCACAGGCACACAGATTTCCCAGGATTGTAAGTAGTTAGTTTTCCCATGGAATATGGGTAGAAGTGCTGTACTTCACTTCCAAGCCTAGTTCATAAAAGTTTCCCACATGTACATTCCTTTCCCTTCCCCCATGGCATTGAATACAAAGGATTCTGAAGGAGACTGGGATCCTGAACCACCATATGAAAAAATGCCCACTAATCAGGAATATTGACTTTGGAGTTCATACGATTGGGGGAAAAAAAACCCCTGTACTGTTAAGCCATGAAATTCAGGTCTTACCTATTATAATAGTGTTAACACTAGCCAACATAAGAAAACGATAACTATGTGGGTGTTGTTCTAACAAAAATCTAATGTATTTAGTATTGGCTTAGCAGTAGGCAACAAAAAAAATGAAACTGGAGGCTGGAAAGACAGAGATCCATGCAATGATATGAAAAACATTTGGTAAAATTTGTCTCCTGTAGTAGTCTGTGGTTTTAAAGGAATGGAAAAACTGACTGCTTCTATACTCCAAATAGCAGGAAGTAAGACTGACAAAGTTCCATTAAGACTCAGTACTGCACCCTGACCACTGTGGCTCAGTTGGCTGGGCATCACCTTACAGGGCAAGAAGTCCCTGGTTTAATTCCCAGCTGGGGCCTGGGTCACATACCTGGTCCCCAGCTGAGGTGCATGTGAGAGACAATCATTCGATGCTTCTCTCCCTCTTTCTCCTTCTCTAAAAATACTGAAAATCTAAAAAACAAAAACAAAAACCTACAAAAAACAAACCAAAAACAAAACATTCAGCACTGCAGCAAAGGACAAATTAATAGAAAGAACTTTCTGCTTAAACTTGATAACCTCAAGGTATCTCCACATTCAGTTGAGAAAAAGCATTGAGGCCAGGAATCATATTAATCAAGTCTAAGATTGTGTATAAAAAAGAATGCTGTTAGTGTCACAGATGCATGGAACTGACTAGAATCAGGAAAATCAAAAGCCTACCTTCTGAGGAAATGTTATTGCTAAGGACACCACTAGTCTGGAATAAAAAAGGCCTTTGGCCCCATATCTGTGAAAGGAGGAAGCAGGCTGTGAAAGCTGACCGAATTGTGAGGGGGGTATATGCCCTGAAACCCAGTTCTGACATGGCTATGGAGAATGGGCAGGGAGGAGCCTACAAAAGGGTAAAGCTAGGAGTCCAGAGCAATGGATAAGGGAGTTGATTCAGGGTCCGACCAAGGTTTCACACCTCCAGGGTAGAGGGACCAGACAATGCAGGCCTTCATCTCTACAACTACTACTGTGTGCCTCCATTCTACTCTTCCCAAAGGATGCTTTTACTGATTTGATTGTCTTTTCTACCATTGTGTGTGTGTTTGTGTGAAGGGGATGTGGAAGGTGAGAGATAACTTGTCTTTTTAATTCATTTATTTTAAAGACTGGGAAGAGCCATATCCAAACTGGTTGGAGAGGACTGTACATCATCCTGAGACCCTGGACTGTGAGCTGGATGGTGACTGAGAGTGCCTCTGGAGTGTTTAACTAGCAAAGGGCAGTGAGTGGTTCTACCTGTGGTAA
This sequence comes from Anoura caudifer, assembly GCA_004027475.1. Taxonomy (NCBI): domain Eukaryota; kingdom Metazoa; phylum Chordata; class Mammalia; order Chiroptera; family Phyllostomidae; genus Anoura; species Anoura caudifer. The sequence continues at coordinate 187,899 of PVKU01002018.1, forward strand.
AAGTAGAAAAGATCCTGGGTGACCAGAAAGTAGACATGGCTGGGAATGGCCAGCTGCTCAGCAAACCCATTGCTTCTTCTGGAGCATACAATTCATTTCCCACCCTCTCTTGTACAGGTGGGTGTAGCTAAGATTGAGTTGTGGCCACTGGTATGTGGGTATAAGGGACATAGGTCATGTCTAGGTCTGGCTCAAAACACTTCTCATACACATGTCCATTCTCTTTATCTGTTGGTCCCTAAAGTCCTGAAGGATGGTGGAAGTACCAGATGAAGGAGGCCCAAACTAGGTCTTTAAATTAACATATGAAGGTCATCTACCAAATATGAACACCTGTTTTGGATATCACATGAGTGAAATAAATGTCTATTATGATAAGCCTCAGACTGCCTATAGTAGCTAGTGTTAAAACAACTAGTATACCCAAGTATTTAAGAAACAGATATTCATAGTCTTAAGGTTTATACCCCAATGCAACTTCTTGGTCCTATAATGAAATACATAAAGCATTTTGAATGTACAGAATAAACAATGAAAGTAAAAGATAGTTCTTATAAGTTTATTAAAAAGGTGCCATTTAGAAATATAAATGACTATATACCCTTATCTAAAAGACTTACTTATAGACATGGAGGTTACTCTGCAAACCAACTGGAACAACTCTGTATGCTGAAACCCCTCTAATCATCTCCTGACATGCACTTTAATGTGTGCTCACTGGTTTTACCTCACCACTCCTTTGAGTCTTATATTTGTCCTTTAAGTCATTTTCTTTCTTTCCAAAATACTTTTAATGAAGACCCGCTTATAGCGACTTTTCTCAGGTTTTGTTTCCAAATGTCTTTAGATCACCGCCCTACGCCTTAAAAATAACTTAAGGCAGACATACAACTCTGAATAGTTAACTTTTTTCTCAGCTCTGGGAAATTGATTCCAGTCCTATGGCTTCCACTTTGGTGTTGGACGTACACTTCAATCTGACTGTCAAGCCTTTGCAGGTAATCTCTTTACTGGTTAGCATTATTTTAAAATCTCCCTTTGTTTTTGTTGTTCCGCAGCCTCATTATGGTATGTCATAGGGTAGATTCCTTTTCATTTATCCTGCTTAGAATTCATGTCTTTTATCCAGAAAATTCCTGGCCAATCCCTCTTGAAGTCTCTCCTCATTCTATTTTCATCTACCAGAATTTATAATTATATACTATTAGTCCTTCTCTTCCTTTTCTATATTTCTTAATCTGTCACTTTTTTCTCATCTGTCTGTTACCTTCTGGGTAACTGCAGATATATCTTATAGCTCACTAATTCTCTTGTCATCTATTTTATAACTGCTATTTAAAATTTTTAATTATTTCTAAATGTTTTCTTTAGTCCTTTTGGCCATCTTTGATTTCTGATATTTTCATTCCTTGAACACTTTATTAAAATTTTTTTCAAAGTAAATGTTTTATTTATTATTTATTATTTTTAATTTATTTATCTTTAGAGGGGAAGGGAAGGAGAGTGGGAGAGAAATACCAATGTGTGGTTGCCTCTCGTGTATCCCCTGCTGGGAACTGGCCTGTAACCCAGGCATGTGCCCTGACTGGGAATCGAATCGCTATCCTTTGGTTCGCAGGCCTGCGCTCAATCCACTGAGCTACACCAGCCAGGGCTAAAATTTTTAAGAAATGTTTTGTTTACTGATTTCAGAGAGATAGAGGGAGGGGGAGAGAGAGAAAGAGAAACTGACTTGCTGTTCCACCCGTTCATGTATTCTCCAGTTGCTTCCTATCTGTGCCCCGATTGGTGTGCCCTATAACTGTGGCATATCAGGACAATGGTCCAACCGAGCTACCTGGCCAGAGCTCCTTGCACACTTTCATTCCTTCTTTTATATCTTATACTCCATATTTGATAATTCCAAATATACTGAGTCTTAATATTTGAGGGCTTTGTGTCTTCTACCACTCATGGTGACTTGCATCCTATGGGTCTGGTAATTTTTACTGTGGCTTCATATTTAATCAATCTTACTCTGGAATAATCAACCCTAAAGGCCTAGATCGAAAGCATATGACTTTAAGCACTTTTAACCTCTTGTTAGGGTTTTCTTAATAGTGTAAGTAGGGCAAATTAAAATTCACAGTAGCATGAAGGGACACCTTCAGTTAAATAAAAGTTTACCTAGTCAGAAAACTGATATTTTTCCTAGCTTACTTTCCTTTAGGTTGTTCCTGCCAAGCCTCCTAAATTCATACCGAGGCCTCAGTCCTGCTACCTCAGCTGGTTCTAGTTATACATGAGCCATTAAGACCTGGGGCTCCATATTCTACATACAGGCAGAGGCTCCAGTAAAGCCCTTGGCTTCCGTGCATGGTTTCCAAACTCAGGATTCAGTTCCCTCCATCTTTTGCCTTGATGACATCCCTTATTTTCTTGTAAGATCAAAAGTATGTTTGTTGTACTATGAAGCATCTCTGGATGTTAGATGTAGAATGGTTTTCCAGTTTATATGGCTTGCCATATTGCTGGAGTGCCAACATTCATATCACTGAGCATTAGAACCCAAAGCCCTGGCTGGTGTAACTCAGTGGACTGAGTGCAGGCTGCAAGCCAAGGGGTTGCCAGTTCGATTTCCAGTCAGGGCACATGCCTGGGTTGTAGGCTGGGTCCCCGGTGGGAGCCACATGGGAGGCAATCACACATTGATGTTTCTCTCTCTCTCTCTCTCTTTTTCCCTCACTTCCCCTTTCTCTAGAAATGAATAAATAAAACCTTAAAAAAAAAAAAAAAAGAACCCAAGCCATATTTCTATATTATCACTCTGAACACACACAGGGTGTTAGAATTAAAATGCATACACATTCTGGCTTAAACTTTATGTGCCTCTCAAATGAAGGTATAAAACCTTGCCAGTGTGTCAATGTATGCTGGGATAAGTGGCAGGGAGCCCACAGAGCCCCAGGTTAAAGTCATCCTAGGACATCTCCCTGGACCATCACTTTACTCAGTCCTAAGTATTTTTAACACCCTGATATTAACTTTAAATCACATAATACATGAAGTTGACTAGAAATTCATATGTAACTTTCCTTAAGGCTTTTGCAGACCCTGTCCCTACTCTCAGATCTACTAAAGTAATACTATATCATTACTCTGTTCAGAGCAAGTGAAAAAGTTTGAGAGGCACCAATTTAGGACATTAAAATCTTTAAGAATCCCCAAATGTCAAATGATTCAATAGCATTTTATTTTCTAAAAACAGCTCTATAAATCAGGTCTTCCAAGTCTAAAACTGCCAATAAAGCCAAGAATAGTTTCTATTTTAAGTACTCACTTTACTGAAGAGTATATAAGAAATACTATTTATCTATTAAAAATAAAGAGGTAAATAAATATCTGTATGAAAAGATATCCATGTAAGCAGAAAAAGCAACATTATGCACAGTATAAGCCATAAATGCTTAAAAACAAAAGAAAACAGTGCCTACAGTTGAGGAGTGAAAATGGGAGGCAGGAAAGACTTACTTTGTATTTTTCTATACTGTTTGAATTTGTTTTTAATCATGAACATGAATTGTTTTAAAAATAACATTTAATTAAAGAAAATAAGTAAAACCAACATAAAAGGTAAAATCGTCATTTCACATGTCCATTTTGAGGAAACTTTTTAAAATGTTCAAAACCAAAACCATTTTTACATTTATAAAATGTGTGTGGGAGGAGTACAACCTATTATTGTTAAAATGACTTAATGAAAGACTTCCAGAAAATTTTCTGAAATGAAGATTCTGACTTTCCTAGGTGTGACATAACCCAAGTAGGATCACAAAGAAGCATACTCTTGCTTAGGTTTTCCTTCTGATGACAGACAGAAACAAAGACAGGGTAACATAACCTGCATCATTATGCTGTAATAATATTCAACAGCAGTATATGGGGATTCATTGTGATTACAATTTTATATATTCTTTGTATATAATGTACTAAAATTCTAACTGGAGAGATTTAGAAAATTAGTCTTCTTTTAGTCCAACACGACTAGGATAAGCCAGATAAACTACTACTTACATCTCCGTAATGCCACACACTATAATTTAAGTAGAAAAAATGCTAAATGCAATCTACCTCTATATGCTCAACAAAATTTTTTCCCATTTCACTGTTCCTGTTTAAGCTCCTCTAGTATTCTTCACCAAAGATAAGAAAAAAATTCTGTAACTGGTTTCCATGTTTTATCCTGGTATGTTCAAGATATCACATTACTCTTTCTGAATGACTTTTGTATTATTACTATTACAATCAGCACTCCTTTACTCGTAAGATGTTAACAGTTCACTAACTCTGAGCATGACATTCGAGGCTCACTGAAATAAGAACCTAAATTATCTTCATAGGCTTACTTTCACAGAATTAGGACCAAACCACATTTTTATTTCTGAAGTACATGGCAAATAAACTTGCAAAAAAAATAAATAAATAAAATAAGGACACAAGCACAAGCTGATCCTGTATAAAACACCTCACCAAATCATCAGATGCCTTCTTTTTATGCCATTTTGAGGAACTCTTACTAACCACATAATCTGTGGGTTTTCCAGTGACAAGATATAGCATATGTGCTTATATATACAATTGTATATGAAAGCAGTCATTTCAAAGAATTTTCATTTCCCCAGCACATTCTAAAAAATTGATTATAATTCTAAAGCCCAATTTGTATACTGGGGGTGGGGTGGGGTGGGTACAAAGACAATCTACAATACCACACATATAACTATAAGGAGGTTCCAAGAGGAAGAAATGACCTAGCTTGGAGCTCTTATAAATATATTATTGGTATTTATTAGCAAAAGGAGAGTCCCTATCTACAAATGATTTTAGATTTCAATAGGACATATCCGGTTTATCTAAATAGGCTGGTTAAATAAAATTTAAATCCTAGAATTTATGGATTATGGTACATGATTGCATAGCAAATGAAGGTAGTAAATTAAGCTGTGTAATTATGGACTACAAAAGATGTCAGAAAACTGAAATGACTTCCTTTTGAGATATTTTCATGTATGCTAATAACTAGTCACTTATTCCAAAGCCAAAACATGCTCTGACACAGAAGGGACACTTCAGGGCATTGCATCATATGGCTTCTCCAGGAAAACAATACTTTGTGCCTAATGCTTGCCTGTATCCTTTGAGTCAGTCAATTTGTTTCTGAAAAAGAGCAATAATTTCCATGATTTTGCTCTGATAATTCAACTCTGCTAACAGAAATGGAAAGGAGAAAAAATAACAGGCTAAGTGATTTCTTCTTCTCTAGCCAAGACAGGTTGCTGAGGAGAAATAAGGTACACTAGTGAGAACAGTGATTCCAAGAATTTGAGCCTGTGTAGAGTGTATCACATTAGATGTGACAGTTACAAGCTATACCCAGAAGGGACACTTTAACAATTTGAAGCAGTATTAAGAGAATGGAATAGTTAAGACTTATTCCCTAAGGAAAACCTCTTAATGGTGGAGGACATATGGGGACTACTCTTTTACTCCATCACAGTTGGATAAAAAAGCGAAAAATTGGAGGGGGAAAAAAGACAATAAATACCATATGTATGTTTTCTTTAATTGAGTTCCTATACAACCCCACCCCCACCCCCCACGTTTTAGCCTTTTAAAGTACTTATTTAGGGCCCTGGCTGGTGTGGCTTGGTGGATTGAGTTCTGGCCTGTGAACCAAGGGTTCCCAATCAGGGCACATGCCTGGGTTGTGAACTAGGTCCCGGGGGTGGGGGGGCACAAGAGGCAACCACACATTGATGCTTCTGTCACTCTCTTCTTCCCTTCCCCTCCTGAGAAAAATAAATAAAAAAATTCTACCCCCCCCCCCAAAACCAAAAAACTTATTTAGGGAATTTTGAAGTTCTTTCAAAGTCCCAGGATCCTCAATATGGAGAAATATAGAATATTTTCAAATTCTACCCAGTAATGCCCCTGGGTAGATAATAACCACTCTGTAAATTTTCACAGAATATCTACTATGTGTGGACATTGTGCTGCTAGCTGTTAGGTATACAGCAGGGAACAAGATAAGACCTGTCTCTGCTCTCATGGAACTGTCTAGAAGCAACAATATATAATGCAAGCACAAATATGATAGGCTAAAAAATTCTAGAAGTATGCTAATCTAAGGTAGGAGTTACTAAAAATAAAATTTGACTAAAATAAAGATGCTACTAAAGACAATGCTCTAAAACGCAAGCTTAGATGAATGACTAACTGATGGAGAGTAAAAAGAAACACTCTTAAGCCAGTCAAAAGGGAAGAGAAAAGAGAAGCTCATGTGCAACCTACAAGGTGAATTAGGGACTAGGGGTGGGGGTTGCAGGGAGACAGACAGACAGACAGACACTGACTTACTTTGGCGGTTTCAGGTCCCTGTGAATTAGAGCTTTGGGCTGCATGCTGTGAAGGTATGCCACTCCTTGAGAACACTGTAAACACCAACTCATGGCATGGGCAGCAGTGTAATATGGCAATGGTTCAGCACCATGCAGCACTGGAAAAGAAAGGTACAAACTAAAAAGAACTTTATTGCATATAACAAAAGATACAAGATGAATGCAAGCACTATCAGAACACATGACTGGGTATTTTTTAACACATGTTCCCGCTAGTCCTGCTTTTAATAGTTTTCTAAATAAAAAGATGGAAATATCTAATAATCTCAAATGAACAACCAGAACATATCTAACATTTTATAGCACTTCCATTGAATGTTATACGTACATTTAAGTGAAATTAATATACACTACCATAGTTTTTCATATTGATAGTTGCAACCACACAATTAAATAAAAAAAAAATGTGAGGCACGCTACTCTGAGAGAGACAGAGTGGCTCAAAAGGTAACACAATGTATACCAAAATGTTTACAATTGTGCTTTCTACAATAGCTAAATAGAAATAGTTCAACCAAATAAAACAACGGAGCCCTGGCTGGTGTGGCTCAGTGGATTGAGAGCAGGTTGTGAACAAAAGGTCGCTGGTTCGATTCCCAGTCAGGGCACATGCCTGGGTTATGGGCCAGATACCTAGTGGGGGCCACATGAGGGACAACACACACTGATGTTTCTCTCTATCTCTTTCTCCCTCCCTTTCCTCCTCTCTAAAAATAAATAAATACATAAAATCTTTAAAATAAATGAATGAATGAAACAATGGAGTGTTAGATACCCACCAACAATGATGAACACATGGGCAATAAATGTAAGTAAAAGTTTATATAAAATAATGTTAATTTAAGAAATAAAATGAGCAATTTATTTTACATAAATAGTACAAGTGACAATATATTTATATATACGGTTAGTGTTTCTTAGAGTGAAAGAGCTCTGTTTATAAAGGTAACTGGTTAACAATACACAGTTTTCTTTCATTGTTAGAATTAAAATGTTCTGTAAAGTGAATTTTCAGTTTTATTTTTTGAAAAGAAAGCAAAATGGAGGGTGAGGGCTGAGTGGAGGAGGGCAAAGGGGGAAAATGGGGATATCTGTGATAGTGTAAACAATAAAAATAAAGTTAAAAAAAGAAAAGAAAGGAAAATAAAGCAGAATAAAATTGAAATAGAGTTCTAAAATCAGAAGGCTCAAAGCTAAAGAGGCAAAAATAATTAAAAGAAGATATTTTAAAATCTATTTAAAAAACATATTTTACTTTACTTAAATGTGTTTAACATTATGAAAAATACCATCAAGTTAAAAGACTGATATACTTAGAGTTCTAAATTGTACATACTAATGTTGTAGTGCTTCTTTTTAATCTTTAGTAGATTTTTAAAAAAAGTATCTCCTTTTGGGACTCTGAGGGTAAACTGTGAAGAACATTAAGTTACTAAGTTTATATTGAAAGCTTTTCAATTATTTTATTCTACTAGATAAAGATAGGTCTAGTGACACTCACCATTATATAAAGAGCCCCCTTCAGCATATTCCATCACAAGACACACCTGAAGGAAACATAAGCCAGAATAATTAGCCACAGAGCATCTTAGGGGACTTGAAAGATAACTTGGTTCAATCTTTGATTTTATAAATGCATTAAAAAACATTCTTTTGGCCCCTATGTAAATGGCACTAGGGGAAAAAATGTTATCTATGATCTAAGACCTTGTTGGTCTAGGCACCCACTGTCCAAGAGTAGCGAAGTATGTAACAGCATAATCACAAGATTTTTGGGGACTTTCTTCAGTGCTAATGAGTAGGTGTCATCACAGAAAAGCATATGCCTCATAGGAAGATGAGGTTACTGGATAAGAACACTTAAGACATCTTCGATATACCATGTTGCTAAGACTAAGAAGAAAATATATAAAGTAGCGCAATTTTTTCCCCTGGAAAAAAGATGCCATCAAAATAGCTAAACTATACCCTGCACCCATCTGCCATGCCATTTCTCATGCAGCTGACAATGAAACTTACTAGACCGAGGAACTTACTGGATTCAAGCAGGCCCCATACAGCTTTACAATATTAGGGTGGTTCACGCGGGATAACTGCCGAAGCTGTAACAAATCAAGGTTTCTTTTAGCAAGTGCTAACTTTTGAGGAACTGATTTCATAGCATCATCAAAATCCGAGGATTGTACAAAGCATTAATCATTCAACAGTCACTATTTACTAGGTGGCAGGCACTGAGGTCCTAAGGCCTTCCCAGAATAGTACAGAATCACTGTCCTAAAAAGCTCACAGTTTAGTTGGGCAATAGACATGTAAACAAACAGTTAAAAGCAATGTGCAAAGTGCCATAAGTTTGTGTACACAATGCATGAGTACAAACAAGAAGAAACTAACTTTGCTGAGAAATGTTAGAACACCATCCCAGAAATGGCACCAGGCTGTTATCGAAGCCAGAAGAAACCCTCTTAAGTCGTCACCACCATCTTCAAACCTGTGGCTGAATAATCTACCTACTACTCTATGCTGGGCCCTAGTGGGCACTTTAAAGATATTGTATAATGCCCCACTACTCTGCAAGGTAGGTATTATAATTTTCATTTTAAAGATGAGGACCTTTAAGGTAAGGTTCAGAGTGGGTTAAGTGAGCAGCTAAATATCCTAAAGCTAGGAAGTAGTGCAGCCAGGGTTTGAACTTTGATTTATCTGACTTAAAATTTATACTTTTTTGGCATACTTGTCCTCTCTTCCCCACACTCCATCTCACATCTCTTGAACAAAATTCCTCCTCTCCAGGCCCACTACCATTGCCTTAATAATTCCAACCAGAACCACTGCAGTAATTACCTTGGCCTTCTCCTAACTGGTCTCCCAGTTTTAATCTTCCCTGATCCAATGATTCATACTGAGGTCAGTGAGGGGTTTGGCTGTCCTCATCTCTCTTGCTACACATCTCAAACTTCTACTAATGTGTCCTCTTAAACTGCTCCTGGCTTGCTTTCTTCTCTTCCTCCTCCTCCTCCTCTCTTTTCTGCCTTTCCCCCTTTTCTTTTTCCTTTCCTTCTCTATTACCTACATTATCTGTTGGTTCATACGAAGTCCACTAAGGTAAACCTTTTTACTATATGGAACTAGAAAGCTGTATTTTTCTACAGCTAATATTTGTGAATTTTCAGCCTTAATAGAAGAATTAATATCAGTATTATGCATATTCATTTATTACACATATATTTATTACATTTCATCTTGTTCAGATTAAGCACTGAGCTTCAGATAGCAGACTACATGAGCATTTACTCCTGCTCCTCCCCCAAATCCCAAGACAGTAAAGTCATTTTTTTCAAGGCATAAACTTAGAAGGATGGAGAGAATGTAAAAGTTTTGGAAGTAGGAAGAGAATGACTAGCAATAACTGATAAAACAGACTTAAAAGAAATGAGAAAAAGTTATAGATTTTAGCTTATAAAACCTTCAAAAGGTTGGGAAGTGGTAGTAGCAAAAGATGCCTATGCACATAAGCTAATAAGAGAGAGGAGAAATTGGCTGGAAGTTAGACCCAAAGATCTCCTCCCTTCCTGACTTCAAGCATTTTATTGACTGGCTCTTTATCGCCCCAAAGATTAAAGGTAGACACTTTACAGAGGTATAATAAAGAGTCTTTGGATTGAGGTATAGCAAACAAAATAAAGAAACAAATTCAAAGTGGTTGCATTTGAGAAGCAGAAAGCTTGATGTGAGGAGGTATGGGGGCTGGAATTTTTTTAGTAAGAATACGTAGAGAACTGTTTGACAATTCAAATTACATAATGTATAACTTTGATTACATTGTTTCCTCCTAGCTATTAAATCTTTTTGACTCTTATTTCCTAGCATTTAACACTTACGCTTTTACCTAGTTTTGTGAAACTGCCAATACAACAATAACACAAAATTAATACATAAATGACCTTATCTAAACTATAAACAAAAGTTATGAATAAGGCAAAGCTGATGCCGGACTCCTGGAACATACGACTATAGATTATCTTTCTTTCTTTTTTAATCCTTACCCGAGGATTTTATTTTTATTATTTTACTATTGATTTTAGAAAGAGGAAGGGAGGATGAAGGAATGAAGGACCGAGGAATTGAACCCACAACCTTTTGGTGTATGGAACGATGCTCACTCCAACCAACTGAGCCACCAGGCCAGAACAGAGATTATCTTTCTTTATGATACTGTCAAACTATTCATCAGTATTCCTTAACTCATTTAATTAATTACAAATTCCACTTTATCATATCACAACCAAGTTCTCATTTCTCAATGTTATACATTTAAAAATATCATGCAGTATATTTTAAAATTATAATTAAATAAAATCACAAGTATAAATTTACAAGGTTTATGAAGACTACTTATGCATTGGCCAATGAAGTTAAAAAGTGATAAAAGCACTGATTTAATGAAACACTATGATTTAATATACAAAAATAACACAAAATTAAAAGAGAGTAAGTCTGATAATACAATTTCATGATTAAATTATCCTTCATCAATAAATTTGTAGGAGAACTGAGCTGTACATTTTCATGCTACATGAGAAAAAACAAATCTGAAATTATTTTCCCTTAAAATAATTTCATTCAAAGCAGGGAACTTCTGGCCAAGATGGAGTCCAAGATGGACTCCTCCTCTCACAACCAAGATTAAGGACAACAAAAATATAGAACCAAGAAAAACCAACCAGAACAGATGGACCAGTAAGAGGGGCAGAGTCAGCAGCTGGTGGAGAGGGGTCATAGCAGGAAAAAGCAGTGGCTAGTGGTCCCGGGTGCCTAGGCGGCAGTTGGCACACCCCAGGCACACAGGCATCAGTTACCGAGCACAGGGAGGCAACGAGCAGACCAAGCAAGCAGCACAAGGTGGCTGACCGTGGTCACACATTTGCACAGACGCAGATAAACCAGGCAAAAATGGGCAGCAAAACAGACTGCACAACACAATGCCCCAGCGCCGGGAAGTGAAGCCTAAAAACACCCATTGAAAACACTTGTAGGGGCTGAGGTGCCAGGAGGGAGTCCCAGCCTCACAGGAGAGTTAGTTGGGGAGACCCACGGGGTCCTGGAGCGTGCGCAGGCCCACCCACATGGAAATCAGCACCAGAAGTGCCCAATTTGCTTGGGGAAAGTGGCTGAAGGGACTGGAATCTGTGAGGGAGCACGGAGCAAGTGCCATTGTTCCCTCTTGGACCCGTCCCCACATCCAGCATCACAACCCAGCAACTGGGCTGCCCCACCCTGGTGAACGCATAAGGCTCTGCCCCTCACTACATAACAGCCGTGACCAGACCAAAACAACAAACAAACAAAAAGAAACCCAAACCAAAAATGGCTCAAATGGGAGAACATATCAAAGCCCCAGAGCTAATTCATCTAAGCGACCAAGAGATAGTCAACCTATCAGATGAATAGCTCAAAGCACTGGTAGCCAACCTATCAGATACACAGTTCAAAGCACTGGTGATCAGGATGCTCACAGAATTGGCTGATTTTGGTCGCAAATTAGATGAACAAATAAAGGCTACAATAAGTGAAATGAAGGAAACTGCACGGGGAACCAATAGTGATGGGAGGAAAACTGGGACTCAAATCAATGGAGTGGAGCAGAAGGAAGAAAGAAACAACCAAACAGAAAACAAGGAAGAAACAAGAACTCAAAAAAATGAGAAGAGGCTTAGGAACCTCCAGGACATCTTTAAACTTCCCAACATCCGAATTATAGGGGTACCAGAAGGGGAAGAGGAAGAGCAACAAGTGGAAAACTTATTTGAACAAATAATAAAGGAGAACTTCCCCAATCTGGCAAAGGAAATAGTCTTCCAGGAAGTCCAGGAAGCTCAGAGAGTCCCAAAGAAGGTGGACCCAAGGGGGAACACACTGAGGCACATCATCATTACATTAGCCAAGGCTAAAATGAAGGAGAGAATTCTAGAAGCAGCAAGAGATAAGGGGACAGTCACCTACAAAGGAGTTCCCATCAGACTGTCAGCTGATTTCTCAAAAGAGACCTTCCAGGCAAGAAGGGGCTGGAAAGAGGTATTCCAAGTCATGAAAGTCAAGGACCTAAATCCAAGATTGCTCTATCCAGCAAAGCTGTCATTTAGAATGGAAGGGAAGATAAAGCGCTTCTCAGATAAGGTCAAGTTCAAGGATTCCATCATCACCAAGCCCTTATTTTATGAATGTTAAAGGGACTTATCTAAGAAAAAGAAGATAAAAATAGGACAGTAAAAAGACAGCAAACTCACAGGTATTAACAACTGACACCTAAAACAAAAGCAAACTAAGCAAACAGCTAGAACAGGAACAGAAACAAAGAAATGGAGATCACATGGAAGGTTAGCAAGAGGGGAGTGGGAGGAGGAGAGAGGAGGAAAAGGTACAGAGAATAAGTAGCATAGACAGTAGGTAGAAAATAGACAGGGGGAGGGCAAGAATAGTGTGGGAAAAGTAGAAGCTAAAGAACTTATGACACATGGACATGAACTAAAGGGGGGAATGTGGGTGGGAAGGGGTGTGCAGGGTGGAGGGGAATGATGGGGGAGAAATGGGACAACTGTAATAGCATTATCAATAAAATATAATTAAAAAATAAAAATAAATAATCTCCTTCAAATTTCTAAAAATATCCAGTCAAAATGAATGCATAAAATTCCTTGTTTTAATTTTAGATAATAGAAGAGAATAGCATTTCTTTTCTACTTTGAAATTTAAATTCTATGTATTGAAATAGATCTGAATTACATGGATGAGGTTATATTTTAATTCACAGATGAATTCATTTAGGTAAGCCTAATTTTTAATGAGAATAAAGAATGTGAAAGAAAAACATTCCTATGGCATTGTCTGTAGTTCAACCAAATTGCTGATATTCAAGTATAAAGAGAAATGACAACTGAGAATCTTTTTCTAATTAAAGTCAGAGTATCTTAGTTGAAAAAATACACAACAAAATGACATCTCAACTTACCTCTACAATGAAAGCTTTCCTCTCAGATTCACTTTCTATTTGTTTAATAGCAACATCTTTTGCTCTCCACTTAGCTTTGCAAACTACTCCAAAGGCTCCTCTTCCAACAACCTAAGTTAAAAAAGAAAAACAAAACCATAAGAATCATAAACAAGTAAATCCAGCCCAACATGTAACACTAAAGCCCAACTGAAACTTATTAAAGTGAAGATAAAAGAAATGCATTTGTCTCTATCTTTGAAAGTTTATGGTCTAGACATCTCTTCATTTTCAAATAAAACCAACACAGCAAACAAAAAGACTCTTGGAGACAGGAAACAAATTAAAACAAACAAGATGAATAAGAAGACAGAACATGGTTTGAAAAAATAAAAAGCAGAAACATAATCTTTTAAGCCATTACATTTATTAAATTTAAAGCAACTGTGAATAATTCAGTAGCAGTAGACAGTGAAGGGAAAAGGATAAAAATACAGAAAAAAGATCAGCCACCATGAAGGACAGAAAAAGCATGGCATTATGTATAAAATGTTTTGTCAAGAAAAAGAAACAAACTAATAAATGCTACAACACGAATGAACCTCAAAAACACTAGGGTAAGTGAAAGAAGCCAGATGCCAGAAACCACATACTATATGATTCCATTTATATGAAATGTCCAGAAAAGGGAAATTCAGAGATACAAAATAAATCAGCAGTTCGCCTGGGGCTGAGAGTGGAAATTGGGATTAACTGTATATGGGGAAAAGGAATCCCACCAAGGTCTGAAAACTGAATTATGGTAATGATCGCACAACTCAGCAATTTGTACAAATCACTGTAACACTTCAAATGTGTGAATTTTCTTATGTAAAATACCTCAGTTATTTTTTTAATTATAAACACCTGAACATTATTTTTTTAATTATAGAATACAGATTGGCCATGTATTGTATCATTGTGGAAGGTAACTGATGGGTCCCTCATGAGTTCATTGCTTTCTCATGCTAGCCTACTTTTATAAATGTTTGAAATTTGCCATAACGTGAAAACAACAAAATAAAACAAAATAAAATAGGTCTTGATATTTGGTGGAACAAAATCATTACATTTTATCATTATAAAGGACCTTCTTTAAGTGTCATCTACTGAAATCTTTCAACTTCCAATGTGTCTATGCACTCTTCCTTAAGCGAAAAATCTATCTCCCTATAAAGCTATCATTTATAATGTACTTCCTACGTAGTGGGCACTGAGCTAACTGCCTACTAACTTGCCCAAGGCTATTTGGTTAGTAAATACCAAGTGTGGTTTGATGCTAAACAATTTAACACCAGAATGTTAAGAATCCTAATTTGTACACACATATCTGTATTCCTCAGAAAGTATCCCTTGGAGGAGGAATCTTCACTTCAGACAAAAATTACACAAACCAATTTCTGGACAAAAAAAAACTCTTCTATAACAAAGGTGGCTGTAGCTAGCGTAATTATCGATATTTTTCATGTTGCATAATATATAAGACCACCCATATGGTTAACATTTATTGTTTATCTATGCTAGGTACTAGTCTATGTGGTTTCACGATTTGTCCATTTAATCCTCCTGTTTTAAAGGCAAGTAAATCAAGCACAAATTTGCAAGTTGCCCAAGATCACATGGTCAGTAAGTATTCAGAGAAGTCAGGATTTGAAGCCTACAGTAGGTAACAACGGATTCACTCTATTCAGCTTCCATGTGTCACTGGTTTAAAGGAAAATGGACTGAGTCTAGGCCAAAGTAGGCTAACATCTTTGGTGTTAAGTCTCTCCTTTGGTGACTTTCTCTTCTTCCGTTCCTAGCCCACTGTGCTCAGGGCCCACCTGTTCTTTAGGTTCTTACTCCAATCTCTCCTAAGAGAAAGGAACCAACATCAGGCATTTGCACTCATCATCCAGGTGCTTTAACATAACCAAGTAGTGGCTAAACCTGGCACCATTAGAATAAAAGAAAGAGCAGGCCTGGGCTCTGGAACCCAACAAACTTGAGTTTGAATATTGGTTCTGTCTACCTATTAGTTATGATGCTGGACAACTTAATGTCTTTGAGCTTCTGTTTCCTCAACAGTGAAAGAGAGATGGTTACATTTTCCTTAGTGAATATCTATAGAGTTCATAAGTCAAAACCAGGCATTTTCTTCAATATTACAAAAGAACAATAAGTGCTTCGAGTTGGGTATAAGCCAGTGCAATGAGTTGTACTACTTATTTCTCTCACAATTAACCATGATGAATAGCAAACAGGTCCTAAAACAAATTTCAACTTTACTGCAAAGTCAGGCTAAGAAAGTATGGATGGAGACTTGCCTACCTACTTGATATTACCAGTAAATAATGATTATGAATTTACTATATTCTTCAACCATGTATTTATAAATATGTCAAAACAATGGTACTGAGTAGGTCTCCTCTTGTTTCACGTTCCTATTCTCAGGAACGTCCACACAGGGATTCCAAACATTGCATTTGTGTAACATGCACTTGTCACAAACTGGGTTAGGTTTGCATGACTAATTGTGATGCACAAGTGCCACCTAGTGCTGAGATGATGGCTGACTCTGAACTTTCAACTTAAAACCCTGGGAACAAAATGTGGGCAAATGAGGACATGACACACTTTCCCCCTTTGGCTTAAGAAAGCAATTTTTTGAAATATAAAACAAGCACATTCATGTAAGATGAGAGACCATAGCCTTAAAAAGCCTTGAATCAAGTTAGGGCCAAAAGCTATGTTACAAGTATGTGAAACAACAGACCTTTTTAGCTAATAAAGTTCAAATGCCCACCCAGGTTGTACATATAAACTGAATTACACGATAGGAAAAACAACTGCTGTGACTTAGGAGTGAGGTTAAATGCACAATATTCAAAGAATTTGAATTTTTGCGTATCAAATGATTCTGACCACCAATTCCAATGTGTGGAGGGGGAGCTTCTCTGCACCACCAAGCAATTCTCATATACTAGCTGGGTGTCCTACAATTGAACTCAATTCTGACACTGTCTACCTGGGGATAGCATCAAATACCACAGGTTAAGGACTCAATTCTACAAGACTGTACCCCCACACCCCTGCCCCTCTGGCCTCTGACCAACTACCTACAGATTGGAAGTTTCAATAACTCTTTGGGTTTAATTTGCTAGAGTGGCTATCAGACAAATAGTTCACTCACTAGGTTACCAGTTCATTATAAAAGAACATAATTCAGGAGTGGCCAGATGGAAGAGGTACATAGGGCAAGGTATGCAGAAAGGGAGGTTCCATGCCCAATCTGTGTGACAATCTCCTCCAATCGCTGTGTTCAGCAACCTGGAAGCTCTCCCAACCTTGTACTTTTTGGGTATTTAAAGAGGCTTCATTACAATGACATGGTTGATTAAATCATTCCCTATGGGGTACTAATTCAACCTCTAGCCCCTCTGCACTCCCTGGAGGTAAGAGAGGTGGGACTTAAAGGTCCAACCCTCTAGTCACATGCATGGTTGGTCCTCCTGGCAACCAGACCCCATCCTCAGGTGAAGTCCAAAAGTAACCTCCTCAACATAACAAAAGACAAACAAAAGATATACTTATTGCTCCTTCACTTAGGAAATTCTTAAGTTTTGGGAACTGTGAGCTAGGAACCCTGGACAAAGACCAAATATATAAAAAAATACATATTTTGGCAATCTCAAATACCAAATAAATACTCTTTATAAACCACCATGTCACCGTATCAAAAAATGACTCCATTTTTTCAAATGGCATAATTGTAGATCAAGAAGAAATTTAAATACAAACCAACAGTACTTAACATTTTTTTTAAAGCATCAGCTGAAGAAAGCCAAAGGCTAGTGTCCATGACAGTGGCTGAAGAACCACTCCTCCTTCTGGGATAGGTTTAAGGGTTAGAGGGCAGAAAGAATGTATCTCCCCACTTCACAGTGAGATCCCCTGGAGGAGGCAGCTCCATAGAATATGCTTTGCCAATGTGAGAAGCTACAAATGAGTAAGAGTGGCAAGAGAGATACAGACAGAGGGCGGCCCTATGCAGATCCTCTCAGCCCCAAAAGAACGTGGAAATGACACAGAAAAACTTTTGCCAAGAGAAGAGCAAAGTTATTGAAAACTGAAGAATCTTCTGACTGCAGGAAGGAGGCTCTTGTTGGGCAGCGTTGGAGCCCATATCAGAGGCTGTGGGATGGTATACATCTCAAATACAGAGAGCTAAACTGCAGAGCTCAGCTGAGTTTGAGGGGACCAATGATAGCCGAAGGGGAGGGCCTAGTCAGCAAGCAGGGAGAAACAGGGTAAGGTCTACTTTCAAGAGGTGCAGTGAGACTTACACCAAGAGAACAATGAACCTCATTTGTTCTTAAACCAGTATTTCTTGACTGTCTTTGGGATATCAGAAATATAGGAGTAAATAATACAATGTCCCTGATCTACATGGAATGTACTTTCAATTAAATGGGAAGGGAAGAAGCAGTTAATAGACAAAAGGATGAATTAAAAAACCATCAGATTGTAAAAAATGTCATGTAGAAAAAAAAGAATGATATGACAAAGAGATTACAGGCAGATAAATGTGAAGCTCATGTAAGGAGGTTACTAACTTGATATCTGAATGACACAAAGAGCCAACCAAAAAAAGAAACGACTAATGTAAAGGCCCTAGAGGAAAAAAACAACCCTCATTCTGTGTTTGACCATATTTGAACCCCATCTATAGGCTAGGCACTATCCTAGGCACTCAAGACATAGAAGTAAACAAACCAAAATCCTTGCTCTTACTGCTTACATTCTCACAAGGGGAGACAAATACAGAGGATGCAGATATATAAAAACATAATTTTTAGAAAATGATAAGTATGCTAAGGAGCATAACTGTATGTGTATGTACATGTGTATGAACTCACCTCATTTCAATTTTAAACAGGGTAGTTGCACAAGGCTTCGCTAAGAAAGAGGACGTTTCAGTGACGACCCAGAGAAATAGTGTTCAGTGTGGGCGGTGCATAATGGGAGCAGAGACAGTGAAGCAAAAGGAGGCTGGAGAGACAGGCACCATGTAGATCCCAAAGGGCTCTCTGCACCATAAAAAGGACTCTAAATTTCAGTCTAAGTGTAACGGGAAGCAACAGCAGAGATTTAAGGAAAAAAAGATATGATTTCACATTTTAAAAAATCATTCTAGCTACGTGAAGAATGGATTGGAAGAAAGCTGGAGTATATAGAGAGACCAAGTAGGAGGGCTATTATAGCAACCCAAGCAAGACAGAATGGTTGTGAGGGCAAGGTTGATGTTAGTGCAGAAAAGTGGGCA
Organism: Anoura caudifer; assembly: GCA_004027475.1. NCBI lineage: Eukaryota > Metazoa > Chordata > Mammalia > Chiroptera > Phyllostomidae > Anoura > Anoura caudifer. Next base: position 206,665 of record PVKU01002018.1, read on the forward strand.
GATCTGGGATATGTTTTACAGGTAGACTCAAAAGAGTTTGCTGATTGTTTACATGTGAACAGAATGGATGGATAGGAAGACAGATTAGGTCAACGGTTCCCAACCTTTCTGGTACCAGGATTTCATGAAAGACAATTTTTCTAAGGGCTGGAGTAGGGGTTGGAGAGACAGGAGACAGAGCTCAGGCCACGGAGAGGTATGGGTGGGGACTCCTGGATTAGCAAACAGAAGGATAAGAAACAATCAGGCAGGCAGATTTTTAAAAAATAACAGTTCTGTTTTAGTCACATCAAGTTTAAGATGCCTATTAGACATCTAGGTGGAAATACCAAGAAAGAAAGTGGAAACACACGAGTCAAGAAGATGTCAGGCAGGAAATAATAAGTTGGAAGAGTTATTAGCATTTAGTTGTATTTCTAGTTAATCAACTGGATGAGATCACCAAAAAATTATATTTAAATACTGGGGTCCCAGAATTGAGCTTTGAAGCACTTCAACATTCTGAACACAGAGGAGAAAGAACCAGCAAAAACTGGGAAAGATGAGTCAAAAGAAGGCAGGTCAGGGGAGTGTCACAAGAAGCCCAGAAAAGAGTTCCAAGAAGAAAGCAGATATAAAACCAGCAAAAGCATTAAGCCAATGGTTCTCAAAGTATGGTCTCTGGTTCAGAAGTATCAGCATCACTTGGAAATTTGTGAGAACTATAAATTCTCAGGTTCCAGCCCCAAATTACTGAGCCTGAGGGTGGGCCTAGCAATCTGTGTTTCAACAAGCCCTTCGGGTGATTCTAATGACTGAGAACTATTAGGTCACATTAAAAACACAACTAACGGTGAGGCACGATACCTCAGTGGAAGCCATGACACTGACCAGAATATCTTCCCCTACTGTTGATATTATTCATGGAAATTTCTCAGAGCGCTGAGATGCCAACTTGGGCAGGAAGAAAGAAAAAGGAGAATTCTCACGAGCAAACCAATGTTTTTCTTGACACAGTGAATCAGTAGAAAAGACCAGCGCAGACAGAAAACTGACATACACTGGCAACTGAGGTAAATAAAGAAAAACCTAAATTCAAAGTCCAAAATTCTGAAAGGAAGTCACTTTTTACCCACTACCAAATTTGTCATTCAAGTCCACAAATCAAATATGCTCTTCAGAGTGCATTCACGTATGAATAACACAAGTTTCTTTGATATGTTATCAAAACAATTATTTTGAATGACAACTTTCTCCAAGGACCAATTTTCACGAAGTGTAAAAAAGGCAGACATCCAAAATTACAAGTATTTCCCCAATCACACCCATCCATCTAGAAATATTTCAGATGTTTTTCACAATCCCACATCTGGAAAAATAAAAGAACAGAGTAATGCAAAGAGGCTTTGGTCTTAAAGAAGTAAATTTAGAAATATTGCTTTCTAAATTTATAATGTTTGCTAAATTAAAATGTTCTTACAGCAATTCTTTTACAATATGCCTCTCCACTCCACACCCCCTATGGTTTAGTCTCCTATAAGTTTTGAGTTCACAACTTTAATCTCATAGAGTAAAGCATATTTAAATTAAATTTCTTAATAAAAAATGTAACAAAATGTAAGAGATGGTGCACAGAATATTTCCATGCAATTAGTATTAAAAGGCACACACAAAAAATCAGAATCTGGTGTGCGCGCGTGTGTGTAAAGAAAGCAACTCCTTTAAAAACTAATTTCATCAGGATGGAGACTACTTCATTCCTTCATCCAAGTCAGTTTATTAAAAACGAAACACCTAAACAAAACTAAATGGAAAAAGATGTATGCTCTTGTGTTTTTTATTTACTATGAAGTAATTCTTCACTGTCCCCAATTCATGTTATTTTTAATTTGGCGACTAGAGCTGTCAGTGTGGTTTGGCCACACTGAATGGACCCTGCTAGGCTGCCATTATGCTGGCTAGAAATCTGGAACATGATAGAACCAGCACAGGTCTTACATTTATTAGTTAGAACTTGAAGCCTCCAACTATTTCAGAACTTCAAAATCTATTAATAAACTGTGGCAGAGTGGAACTGCCATCTGCTGACAAAGCAGATTTGATAACACAAAAGACTGTTCAAACTTTCTTTTGAATTTTTCATGCAATCTTTTAAAGTCTGCCATAAGACGTATGACCCACTTAATAGGCTTTTCTTTCAAATAATATGCTTGTATTACCTTTTAAGCTATACGTGCATAATATAAAAGTTATCACTGGGCTATCTCTTCACTCCGATGACGATTCCAGATATACTGAAACCAATAATCACTAAGTTTCACACAGCAGAGTTTATTAATAATTTTGGATATCCATAATAAAATCCTAACAAACCTATAGACTAGGTTTTTTTCAGACCACTATTATGTTTTTCTCTATAACCAGTTTCCCATATACTCATAATCTGAAACTACAAAATACACATATATCACTTTCAAAGTTTTTTTATCTCCCTTTAAAACAAAGCTTTTGCATGCCTCTATAATGAAGCTTAAGAATATATAAATGTGTAATGATTATATGTGCTCTTCTCATATGCTATACGTGAAGTCAACACTATGAGCCTTCCTTTTAAAAAGCAACCATGCCACCAATGGTCTGTTTAGCATTTTAGTAAAGGCCCACCAGTATCGGGCTTATTCACAGCATCTGACCCCTGCTAAAAAAAATTATTTGCTAGGTATAATGGAATGTTATATGGAATCAACATTTGCAAAAAGAGTCATATTACATTTCTAGTTTATAGGCTCCCTTACCCAAATCACTAACTAATCTTAACCTCTGGCTTTATTACATGTAATATAACAGAACCAGATGGGCACTAAATGTTCATGATTATGCTGTAATAACTTCATTTACTCATTCAACTAGTATTTATAGAAAACCTTCTAGGTGCTAGGCATTGAAGTTACAAGTGAATAAGGCACCTTACATTTTGCTGAGAGACACAGTTTTGGTTACTGGTAAATACCGTAAGAATAAATAGAAGCAACAAAGATTTAGGTTGCTGAGCAAAGCTTCTCTAAGAAAGTAACATTTGAGGTGGGACTTGAATGGTCAGATGGAGCCAGTTGTGAAGTTCTGGGTGGAAAGAGAATTCATTCTACACAGAGAAACAACTGCAAAGAATTCCTCTTAGCACCTTTCCCACTTCATGAGGCTTACTTTACTCAAAAACTAGTTTCAAACTCTTTCCCATTCAATGGAGCCTTATGGGATTAAACCTACTTTCAACTTATGGCTTAAGCGTTCAATTTACATTATATTCAGTTTTAAATTTGTGGTCCTAAAAACATAATTAACTGTTCTATGTTAATCTAGTCACACAAGTCAAAATTTTTAAGGAGGGAATCCTAAGATTCTTCTATTCAGTTCCTCAGTACCTTAGCAATATGTCCAGGGAGGAGAATGTTCATTAAGTGCTCGGGACCAATTATGTATTAGGAAGTCAGTATTTTGACTCCTCATTCTCAAAACATGGTTTGGTTATAGAGTACTTTACAAAGAACTAAAATAATATTGTAAATCCAGTGGTAAGAGCAACTGACTCAGGAGTGAGAAATCTTAAATTAAATTCCCAACTCTACCATTTACTTAGGCATAAGGTTTCTTACAAATCAAACTCTATGATCACTTGTCAATATCTGTAAAATGGGGCTATCACTTGCCCCGTCTAACCAGAATTAGTTGGTCCAACCACATAACATGGGAGATCATGATCACTGTCCTTCAAGCTTACTGCGGAAACAGCAGAAATACTGAAACAATAAAATGTGTTTTCATTTCAGAACTGGAAGAGATCGTAAATGATCTTTGCTCAATCCTTCATTTCACATGAGAAATCAGAGGCCCAGAAAAATGAAGTGACTTGTTGAAAATTACTGAAATACATTATGCCAGAATCATTATGGCATCTAAATTTTTTAAATGCCCAGCTCAGTATACTTCTCACCATACTCACTGAGTTTACTTCTTCTTGCAAGCTAGTTCCCCAAGTAGATACCTCATAATTTATTCTAACATTCTTTACACTCAGATCCAGATGGTAAAAACTAAATGACTTTTTTAAAAAAGTACCAAATAGATTTCTAAGGCTAAACCTTACATAATTTGATACCAGAATTGAATTTAGGAAGTGCCATTCTGATACTACTGAGTCACAATATCAAGAATGCAAGGATTAAAATCAGCTGATGCCTTAGACATATGCATCTACTAAATTATTGTGCCCTGTGGTTGGAATGTTTTTCTTACATAGTTTCCAACTGAATCGATAGAATGCTGATTCAATTACATTGTTATTTGAGAAATATAGGATATGATTTTCTTCTATTTCTATGAAATATATGTTTATCATATAAAATACTGAAAGGGACATAAAACACTTTCTGTTTCTGGTCATTTTTCTGTTCTCTTCTTCATGATATTAACCTAGAAGCAGAATCTAAGTTGACAAATAGTTACTGAGTGTCAACAGTACAGCCTGGATCATATAACACCATTTTCATGGTGCAAATGAAGAATATGTGATGGAAATTATGTAATGGCTTCAATGTCAGAAAGGCTAAAATCCAGTATTTAAAATACAAATAAACTGGGCATTAAAAAAAAGTTTGAAACATTATCTAAACTGAAAGAAGGGTCTTTGAAAACATAATGGCTTTGGGGGAGGAGTAGCAAAGTAATGTCTCCTTAGTAACTTCCATTCCTCCAAGAAGCAAGAATGTTAAATGCTTTAAAAAGTAGTGTGCAAAAACTAAGGTTGTAAGGATCAAATAATGTAAGTCTATGAAAGCACTTGGGAGACCATGAAGTACAAGATATTATTATATAACAATTTATAGCCTACAAATATGATAGTTCACCACGGTAGACGTAAATGCTTATTTAAAAACTGCAATTCTTTTATACTGAGTCACTGAATTTTTATTCTTAAAAAAGAAGGAATGTTAGCCATGAAACCTGGGTCAACTATCCACTTATGAAAAAGGAATTTATAATAGCCTCAACAGAAAACAAAACAAAACAAAAACCACATACACACAAAAAAATTCCCCCCTTTTTTCAAAAAATGGGTCCTTCTTCTAGCCATGCGACCTTAAACCAGGTCACCGTTTCTCACTGTAACTCATTTTGCATACTGACTATAGGTTCTGTTATACAGATAAAACAAAATGGAAATTACTGTTACTGTATAGTTAAGGGAACTAAAGCTCAAAAGGGTTAGGGAACTTGCTCCAAATGACAGCTAATTAGCTGATATATTGGACTTTCCCCCAACTCCAAAGGCCTTGCTCTTACCTTGTAAAATAAGATTGTTCTCAGTGATTAATCCATCATTCTTCCAAAGATATTCATAGAAAAAAATTTTGTTAAATGATAATTATCTCACTACTTTTAGTTTGCCACTACCTAAAAATAATTTTGGATTTTTAAAGTAGTGATAACTTATCGAGTATAACATAGGACATAGTGTTCTTCATGGCATATGTAATGCAAAGTACTTAATTTTAAAAATGATGAATAAATGAGAACTAATAGATAATATTTCCATCAAAGTTTTAACATTTTACAAAGCCAAGTCTTTAAAATACATATATGCAGTTTTTATTTTTCTAAATGTTATGGTCCTTAAACCAATCTACTACTCTGTGAATTTGAAAAGAAACAATGTAATAAGGACACATTATTACCCTTTGCTCTAAAATAACTTAATTACTTCATAGTAGAGAATGGATCCGGGTCTTCTAACAGAGATTTCTGGTCTGGCGTTATATTGTAGTTGTCAAAGAAAATCATTAACTATCTCTTCAAAATATGCTACTTTAAACAGCCTTTCGTTGTACCCAGTCTACATTACTAATGTTGAAGTTCATCTAAATTAGTCCAACTGAAGGCAGAACATTTAGTATTACTCTACGAAATAGACTAAACAAACCATTCCATACTCGGGGAAACACTATTAGATATGATGATGATGCATTAATTTACCAAATATTTACCGAACACCCATTACGAGCCAGGCAGAGCTAGATGTCCAACATAATAGTACAATCCTTGGCCCTTAAGTGAACTGAAACTCCAAAACGGCCACAGCCTTTGATGAATTTACTACTTACAGGTAAAGAACTGGTGGACCACACTGTCTCAACCAGTTCACCTTCCTGTTCGCGATGTCCCAAATCCAGGCACCAGAGTATCAAACCCAACTCACGAATGCCTAAGTGAGGCAAAAAGAGCTATCTCGGAGCAGTTGAACGCACACTTTTCACAACACCCGGTTTCTGTGGGGCGATGGGGACTTTTGGTGAACCCTGCGGGGGCCTCGAAAATCAGAGGGGCCGAGAGGCGCCTTAAGAGTCGGGACCAGGTAGAGGCGGGGCCGGCCCGGGCCGGAATCTCCGTATTGTGTTGGGCCTCGCTCACCTCTTCCACCTCGATCTCCTTGTAGTCGATCTCTTCAAAGTTGAGAACTTGGGAGGGGGCTTCGATCATGTCACCGGGGGAAGACGAGGAGGAGGAGGAAGCGGCGGAGGTTGTAGACATGATCTCTCGCGGAGCCCGGGGGGCCCGGCGAGGCTACCGCCCGGACACTCCGGGGGAGACCCGCGCCCACCCGCCTCCGGACGGACCTTCAGCCTGGAGCCACGGCAATCCGTGGAAGGGACAGGGACTGCGGCCACAGTCGAATCCTCGGTCCGGCTCCTCTGCGTTTTCCGCCGCCGGGCCCCGCCCACTAGACTTCCGGTTCCGGCCTGAAGTGTGAAATAGGAGTAGGGCCTTGAGGTCCAGGAAAGGGAGAGGAGAATTTTGTAATAAAGAAAGGAAGGACAATTTTGAGGATGGGTGGGGGAGGGTAAGAAGCTAACTTTGATTTGTAGGACAAATTTCGCGAGATCTTTTTATAGTGCTTCAGAACCTGATGATATCGCGAGAGCTGATGCTATGACGTATTTAAAATGCGCGAACGGAAGTGGAGCAGAGCACGACGGAATATCAGTGTCGTTGGTCCTTTGGGAACTAGCGGGAAAGATGAAAGCTGTGGCTTCAAATCTGCTCTTTCAGCTCTTTTATGGACTCGCTCTCGTTTCTTTCGAAGACCTGCGGATGGCCGGGGTAGTGTTGGACTGAGTTTTTGTGAGAAAGCTTAGTTTTTAGTTTCACCCCAAACTAAGCTGACCTATTTCTTTAAGAAGCTTTGGGAAATGTGTTTATCTGTGGTGTACGGAAGGAAGCACTTGCTACTTGTACTGTGAGCCAGTCCATAACTCTATGAGATTCTAAGAAAATAATACAGAGCGAGCCAGCGCATGTAACCTGAATAGCAATATGTAGGCTGAGTGCTCAGGCACAGAAGTTAATATTAGGTAAGGTAGATATTTATAATTTGACATAATTTGTTGGGTTCATCTGAAGTTATAGGTTGCATTACTAGTACATATGGAGTGTGGAGCACCATGCTAGATGCTTTATATTTCAGTCATTAGCCATGGCCTTGAAAATTAAATATGTTTGTTGCCATATTCAGGACGTGAGAAATGATAAAAAAATTAACTTCCACAAGTAAAGTGTTTTGGTTTTATTTTAAGTAAGGTTTTACTGAGCTAGAATGCTTGCCAAAAAGAAGACTGGAGTCTAAATCACAGGAAGCATGGCTAGGTAGAAAAGACAGCATTTCTCTCGTCCAGAATTTTGCAAGCATTTTTATACATCAAGTAAGGGGAAGAAAGAGATAGTGTAAATAATTTACATTAGCTATATGTAAAGGGACGGGAGAAAGTGAAGTGAGGCCAGCTCTGGAATATGCACTAGGCCCACCTAAATGCTTGCTCCTCTAGATTGCTGTGGGCAGCAGTCTGGAAAGCAAGCCCAGGTGTGAACAACAAGAGGAGGCTTATGGAGTTAGATAGTGCCTGGCCAAATTGATCTGTGGAAATGGCCACCTGGAAATTGATCCAACATTCCAACAGGCAACAGAAGGAATGCAAGCAGCCATTAACAGACTAAGAGTTCTATCTTGTTCCCTTGCTCTCCAGCCGCTGTAATTTAGAACATCTGAAAATTTTCTCTTTGTCAAAACAATTATGATCCTCACAAGCTAATAGAATTTAGGCCGATGTATCTCCAAGGCGGATAGTGTTGTCTCTGTTGTGCTCTCAACACAATTTTTAGTTTTAAATAAGCTGTTATACTTTATTCAGTTAGTTTAATTTGAAGCCTAACTGGGAAAATTGGAGTTAGAAATGAAGGTTTAAGGACCAAGTGTGAAATACTATGAATGTCAAATTCTGTATCAGTAAGATTGAAAAAGAACAGAAAGGGGCAGAGTGGGGAATGGTGAGCAATGGAGGAGACCTTTGCAATTAAGGAGTAGACAGCCAAATAAATGCTGTACAGAATTAAACATGTTATGATTGCAGATAGGTTATTGGATTTGGCAATCAAGAAGTTAGGAATTCCTGGGAAATATTCTGTTATTTTTTTATTCATAGTCCTAGGAACACTTGATATTTTGGTGCCTGGATAAAAGAATGAAAGATTAATTTCTCTGGTTCACTCTTTGGATGATTTTACCCAGGGTCTTGACTACCTATAGCATTTTTGTGATGATGACTTCCAATCTCTCCCAGTGCTCAGTTTTTTTCCCCCTGAGTTCTGAATCTGTTGGTCATGTCTGTTTAGATGTAACACCTAAATTTCAAGATTCCAAAAGCAAATTTAAAAGTTTCACCCACCACAAATTTGTTCTACTCTGTGCATTTTCTATCCCCATGAAGGATTGTTTCATCTCCTCAGTTGTCCAAATGAGAAATCGGCTTTATTTCTACATGGAAAATAATGCTTGGTGCACTAATAACCAAAATGAAGCAGATTAAGTCAATGGGGTAACCATTTTTACCTGTTGTTAACTCTACTTGAATTCCCAAGCTAGAATCATCACCTCTTAAACTTGTGTGCTCATTCTGCAAGTCATAACTGATTTAACACCTTGATTTTAATGCAGTAGGTGCTACCAAGTGAGAATTCAAGATAATATTTGTTATATGCTCTGGGTGAATGAATAGCTTTTGCCAGTCCTCCCTTTCCCTGCAGGAACTGTTTTCTATACTTTTAGTTTAGCACCAGAATTCTGATAAGGGACTAATCACTACAGCCATGGTATTATTCTTCTGCTTGGTTTATTAATCATCCCCCAATGTTTTGTTATGAATAGCAAACACACAGAAAATTACAGTGAAGACCTATAATTACTACCAAGATTCTATCATTTTTACTGTGCTTGCTCTTGTGGCAGACCCTTCTGCGTGGTGTGGATCCAGCTCCCACTTGGAGATGCACAGGACCCACACCCACAGATAGGTTCTCTCGTGAGAGAACCTCTCTCGTAAAGAGCAATATACTTAGGCTGTTCCTAGAGTATGCTGATTTGCTGAAACCCTCTGACCCTGCAAGTACCTTGGAGGGTCCAGTGTAAGCCTGCCTATTCATATGCTAATATCCTGTAATTTAATGAGGGGCATTCGCTCCATTGTTGTAACCGGAGGATAGTGAGGAAGAGCCATCTTGGAATGTAAGGGGAGATTATTAGAATAAAGGCCTGTCATGTCAGAGGCCATGGCTTTGGCTCCTCTTGAGAGAAAAGCCTTGTGGTTATCCTTATTCCTCCACCAGACTCAGCATTCTGTGTGCATGTTTTAATTTATCCATAATGATGTGGACACTGCTGGCCAGTGTCTGCAACATGCTCTATCACATATCTGTCCATCAGTCCATCCATCCTTACATATATTATTTGTTTTTGTTGGATGTATTTTAAAGTGAATTTCTTGCATGATTTTAAACATCTAGCCCAATACTTCTGTTTCTGTGTTTTATCCACTGATTTTGATGTCATGATACTAGTTTAAAATCAATTCATGTTTATTTTCTTGCAGACCACCTTTTTTTTCCGGGGGGGAGGGGGTTGGCGGGGTCTGCCTGACATGTTTTCACTAGCTTCTGATAAAGTCCCAGCAGTATTCCTGTCTCTGCATTGAGTTATCCTCAAGGTCTAATCTACTTCTATTCTGTAACTTGATTATAAGAGCTGGTAACTTTCAGTTTTCATTTAAGGTGATTCAAGTTGTATTTTTGTCACATGCAATCAGAATCCTATGGACAGTTGATCATTAAACAACATGGGTTTGAAGTGCATTGGTTCAATTATGTTCAGGGTTGCTTTTTTTCCCCAGTAAATACCTGTGTTGTTTCCGATCTATGGTTGGGACCCTGTGGATGCAGAGGACTAACTGTGTATGGATCTATGCCATTTTATGTAGGGTCCTTGAACACCCCCAGATTTTGGTATTTGTGAGGGGTCCTGGAACCAATTCCCCTCAGATACCAAGAGTAGTTAAGTTTTGGGGAAGTTAAAAGTTGTATGTGGATTTTCAACTGTGCGTGTGTTGGGGGTGGCAGTCAATGCCCTTAATCTCTGTTGTTAAGGGATTAATACAGAGAAACAAGGAGAGGAGCTGAACCCATTTTAGTTCACTTCAATTTTCACTGCATTCCATTTAATTTTTATGAGTTAAGGATGGAAGTTTGGACTTCATAATTTCATGTAAACTTTAGTCACTAGTCTATTGTGTCGCCACAAATTTCCAAAGATAGATATCAAGCTATTTAAGTGGTCTCCTTGAATTCTCTTTCAGTTTGTTCTGTTTTCCTATGCACTCTCAGACAGAAAAACATACTGACTGAGACAGATGCTGATCATAATTTAAGTCATGGAAATGAATGAGATCACATAGGGAAGATGTGTAAAGTGAGATAGAATAGGACTTAAAACAGAACCTTAAGGAATATATTTTTTAAGGCATGGAGGCAGAGGGATTACCAAAAGATTTGTAGAAAACTAAAAATTATGATGTGTGGAAACCAAGATAAAAGGGTGTTCACTATTGAATTCTAAGAAAAAGTTAACCATGAGAAAAAACAGTGTCCATTGGATTTGGGTCTCTTGAGTTCATGGTATCCATATATGGGTGTGTAAGCTTCCTGGCAATGTAGAATTTAGTCTAGAGTAGGAGAGGGGTATAGGTTAGGAGCTGAAGACTAGCTTTGTTCATATCACTACATCCTGGTGAAGGTAAATATTGTCAAGGTAGGAGGATGGGCTATATTTCCTTTACTGGTTTGTTATCTTGAATTAGAACTGATAAATATATAGACATATAGTATGTGAACCTCTATTTATATTCTTGCTCGGGGCCCAACAAAAGCTAGGCCTGTTTTTTACAAGTTTAGATTTTTATTCCTATGTACTAGTGGTCTACAGGTAAGCTGTTCCCAGCTTTAATATGCAACTTTCCAAATTTCTTGTAGATGTCTCTCTCTTATCACTTAGGTCTCAGCTCAGTCAGCACCTCAGTGGTAATGACATTAGCCCTCCTTTAGCTCTCCACCCCTTCTCTTCTATTCATTACTCAGTTTTATTTCTAGCCCTTTACCTACCTGACATTACCTTCTTTAATTATTTGCTGCCTCATTTATTTTCTGTCATCCCACCCTCTCTGCACTCCTGTCCATTGAATGTCAGTTTCACTGGGACACAGATCATAAGCATTGTGTTCACTGCTGTCTCCAGGATTTGGAACAGCACCTGAAATTAGTAGCCCCAGTAATGTAATTTTAATTTTACATTAAAGTAAATGCTGTTTAATTTATTTCAGGTGTAGGGAATGGGTTAACCAAATATTTTCTATAATATTCTTGAGGGAAGATTGAATAGTCAAATTGACATAGAAGTCGCATGCCAATTACTTATGGAGATTTCTTAATTATTTGAGAGTTTTGAAACTGTTTTGTTCTCCTGAGAGATTTCAATCTCTCCATTCTTAAAATTACTAATTTTAGGATAGTTCTCTTGCAAGATTTTGCCAGGGTAAACTTTAGTTCTTTCTAAACGTGCACTACTATTTAATCCATTTGAATTGTTTTTTCATTGAAATTTAATAATAAAATGTTATTGTGCACTAATGATTGCTTTCAGAAATAACTAATATTCTTACTAAAATACATGTACAATCAGACAGAATATTTTTATTTTATGAGTTTCTAAGGCAAACTTAAACATTACAATGTACTCAGCATCAGTTTTTAAAAGCAGAAACTTAGTTGAGAACATACTTTAGGAATAAAAATAACTGTGATAAACATAGTGTTCTTCAATAATCCCATTCCTGAGCGCTCCACTTTCATGTCCTAATCACCTCGCAAAGGCCCCACCTTCAAATACCGCCAGTCTGGGGTTAAGATTTCCACATATGAATTTGGAGTGGGGGAACACTTGTGCACAGTGACCTCAGTAAGCTCATTTATTAGTTCTAGTACTACATTTGCCTATTCTTTTAGACTTTTTATGTACACAATAATGTCATCTGTGAATAAAGAGTTCTTTATAAAAGATAGTGTTCTTCACTACAAAAGCACATTCATTAAATATTTTGTTTGAAAGACTAATGTGTCAAATCAATGTTCTTACAGTTGATGGTCTTTCTCAAATGAAATTCCAGCAGTTTGGCTTCAATTTACAGGAATAAATAAGAGTGTTTCATCTCACACAGCCTCAGGGAGTCACAAATTAAAACCTTCCACTAAAATGGATGCCATCTACTATTCATTATTTCGATAAACAAACCACTCCACTCTGCTGAAGTTGCAATCAGAGTAAGGGATATATAGTGCTTGAAACCTGCAAAGCTGAGAGGGCCTATTTTGCATTCTTATTCTTAAGCAGCCCATTTCACATCTTCCTCTGGGTTCTCCAGCACCCCACTGAGCTACTCTCAGTGGTATAAAGCTCTATTAAGTAAATAGAGGCTCTACATTTAGAAGCCATCTCTGGAAATTCAAAGTGTTCTGAGAGGGAAATTGGTACTATCGTGATTAAGGTATTAATGAAAAGTTCTGTTAAATTTCTGTTGGGATGCTAATTAATCTAAAAATTGTTAATCAGTTCAATTATATAACACACAAACTTTAACATGGTACAGGGGAAGTATCAGTGTCTTTCAAATTATGCTCAGAAGCACTCAGAACATTGAGGGAAATAGTCTAAACAGATCATCAGATGGTGTTTTAGTTTGATTTTCAATATTCACCTCTTCTATCACATTTGATAAATTTGTGCTCAGATATTTGAAGAAATATTAGAAATATTAGAAGACATTTAGGAAGTGAATTATTACAACTATTCTTTAAGGGAATCTTCTACCTAAAGTGCAGAAGACAATATTAGCATGGTAGTTTTAGCTTGAATTGTTAAACAGGGAAATAATCTTTTTATTAAGTTTTGAATATTTGAAGCTTAACTGTGATGTTGCTGTTGAGGTAAATGAATTATGCTATGTGAGTTATGCTATATTCCTATCATTAAAATATTTTGTATTATTAATAGGTATATGAGTCATCAATATTGTAAACTATTAAAATATCAATCTCTAAAGCTTAATGTGGAACTAAAATGAATAGTACAGTGCTTAGAAAATATGTGTTGCTTAAAAATGTTAATGTGAACTAATTCTATATAGAGGAGTCATCTATATAAATAGATGACTTGATGCGACAAGTTAGCCTCAGCGTACAGGCCACTCAGTTGTTACTCCTGGAGATTCTGATCCAGTAGGTATAAGATGTGACTAAGCCAGCCTTGGTTTCTATTTCATAATCCAGTCAGAGTTTGGAACCATTAATGTCACATATAGGCAATGGCATGTGTTCAATAAATATTTTTAATTCATTTTGAAGAACTAAAAATTATTGATACCATTTTAATCTTGGGCTCACTTTCCTGCTGTTTAAAAGAAGAAAGTTGATGTTAGTGATTCTGTTCTGATTTGTGATGCATTTCTTTTGACTAAAGTTGAAGAGGGTTTTCAGTAGAGTCCATGGGACAATTCACCTTGCTCAGGACAACTTGATCTTGGCTGTAATCTTTGGTTTTATAAATTCAGTAACTCAATTTTATTGGTTCACTCAAAGTAATGAGTGCATCAAGTGTAATGTTATGCTGCATGGCATTAAGGAGAAATTGATCATTTGGGGAGGGTGAAAAATAGTAAATATTATCATTCAGTTTGTGTTAGGGTTTTAAATCTTTAAATTTCTTTAGAGATTTATTCTTGTAAATACTTCTGGTTTCCTTGATAAATGGCAGTTGCTTAGGATATGTCATTATCATGAGCCAAGCTGAATGAAATTCATAGCCTAAAGGGAAATTTCATTCTGAAATCAAATTAAGCAATTCTTGATCAAGCTAAGTGAGAGTAAGTTTTACACCTCTAATACATCCAGATAATTCAAAACTTAATTAATCAATATAAGCCATCTTCATTAAAAGATAATCAATAGTGTATTGAATTGACACATGGTACTTATTAAACTAACAAAAATGGAGTCATCTTTGGTTTCAATTTCTTATAATATTGCTTACCCTAACTTTCCTGCTCAGAATTGATTTCTACTTTTTTCTAAAGGACTCATTATCAATTTTAATAACCCTCAGATTGATCCCCTTTGGAAAACAAGAACACATTATTTCCTGTGTGTCTAGCTTAATATGTAAAGAAAAATAGGTATCTGAAATGATAATTCATCTCTAATTGAAGCATATTGAACGGGCATACCAGACAATTTCTGAAAGCAACACAATTTAGCTGCAGGATCATAATAAGATGTAAAATCTGTATTAAAAATTTAGCTGTGAAATGCCGTTGGATCTTGAGAAATAATGTGGGACATTTAGGACATACAGAAAGCAAGAATAACTATTTCTTTCAAGATGTTTTATTAACATGCTTTTTTACTTTAGATTTTTAATTTATTATATAATTGTGTTTATCTTAGGGGGAAATTGGTTAGGTTTAATCTATTATTTTATTCTTGATACTTTATGGCTAAAACAGAGTATATAACTGTTTCTTACAGAAGAAAAAGTCCTGCATCAAAGTTATCCCCTGTAGTGAAAAATGAATTAAAATTCAGAGGTCAGTGAAAGTGCGCTGCTATGACTGTGTGTGGTGTTCTGGTATATCTGTTCTTGGATGGCTCAGTCATAAATTATTTATTCACTACTTCATCAAGCAACAGTGATTTACTGAGTGTAGACAGTGGTAGCCACTAACTATAGTGCTCTTAAAGGCTATTTAGCCTGGTGTTAAGAAGTTGTAGTTGATCAATCTAAATGAGAGTAAGTTTGACACCTTATATATTCAGATAATTCAAAACTTAATCTATATTAGCCATATTCATGAAAAGAAAATAGCATATTGAATCGTACTTACACATGGTACTTACTAAAAAGACAAAAATGAAGTCATGTTATTTTCATAATCTCTCTTTTTTACTGTAGGGTATCTTCTGCTTATACCAACTGAGGCTACTTCCCTGATACAGAAGACACTGTGAGTGTCTCCCCCATACGCCCTCATATTTCTTACTATTTTCTACACATGCTAGCTTGATTTCCAATGGCCAGCAACTATATATTTGTTGTGGCCTAACCTTGGGTTTCAAAACCTACTTTGTCCACATATTTGGGTAGGCTGAAAGTGTGTAGGAATTAATGTCCCTCACGTGATGGTGCTTAACCCAGAGACCTATGCAAGGGTGTCTAACCTCTTGGTGTCTCTGCACCATGCTGGAAGAAGAAGAGTTGTCTTGGGCCACACATTAAATACACTGCGACACTTAATCACACACACTTAAAAAGTCTCAATGTTTTAAGTAAATATACGATTTTGTGTTGGGCCACACTCACAGCCGTCCTTGACTGCATACAGCCTGTGGGCCAGAGGTTGGACATCCCTGGTAGAGGTGTAAGTACTCAGGTTCTTCACCCCTTTGCTGGAATAATTATAGAGGTTTCCCATGGCATCCACTGGGGTAGTTGCTTTAATAATGTACCCTGTGTTGGCTGCCTTTTCTTTTCTCTATTACCTGCCATCTCACTGTCAGAGTCACTGTTCCAAATAAAACAGGTACAGTCAATCCTTGTCTCAGGATTTGTTTTTAGGGAAAACCCAACTAAGAACTTGGTATTCTGCAAACAATCCAGGTAAAATTATGGTTGTGGTAGTGCAACTCTACTAAATACAGGTAGTGGGTAGGAGTTTTGCTCCTTTTTTGGGCCTGAAAAACAAACACCCCAACATTTGAGTGGCAGATTATTACTAGGTATTATATTTGATTATAGATTCATGTTTATATAAATGATATATTAACTGGTTTCACTTCGAGAGCAAATAATCCACCTAATTGTTCACTTTAAATAATGGAAATAACAGGGTAAAGTGATTATATATGCCATACTTTAACTGGACAAAACTTATTGGACATCTACTGTATACCAGGTACTATTCTAGGCTTTAACAATATAGCAATGAATAAAATTAATGATTATTTAGTTTTCACACTCTGCCCTCATGGAAGCTTAAAGTTGAACTTACTTTGTTTCCAGCTATGTTTACATGATGTTCTTGCAAATGTAATATGGTATTCTTGCAGATGTTAATAGTTGTTAGTAGGTTATGTTATACTTAATGTGTTTAATTTTACTCCCAGTATTCGCATTGCAAGACTCAGAGCTGTAATATATTTCCTCTGTTTTACTTTTTCATATTGATGTAGCTTACTGATTTTACATTTCTGATAGGTCTACTTATTCTTTTTTTCTCTTCTGTTTCATTCTATTTTAAGAATTCTGTTTCAAGAATACCTTTTTGTTATTGTAGAATTTGTTTCAGGGTGTACTTTATTATTCCAGTAATGTCTCATTGAGATTAGTATTTTTCAATGTTCTCATATTTGTTTCTGTCATATTTACACTTAAGATTTTTAGTTTTTAAGTACAAAAATGCTCAAAACTGAATATATCTTTTTTTTAAAAAGATTTTATTTATTTATTTTTAGAGAGAGGGGAAGGAAGAAAGAGAAGGAGAGAAACATTGATGTTTGAGAGATACATCAATCGATTGCCTCTCACATGCCCCCAACTGAGGACCCGGCCCACAACCCAGGCATATGCCCTGACTGGGAATAGTACTGATGACGCTTCGAATTGCAGGCCTGCGCTCAGTCCACTGAGCCACACCAGCCAGGGCCTGAATACATCTTTTTTTTTTTTTTTTTTTAATACCAGAATGCTCCTTTTTATTTTTTTAATTTTTTTTCCAAATATATTTTATTGATTATGCTATTACAGTTGTCCCATTTTCCTTTCATTCCCCTTCACCCCCCCCACCCACATTCTCCCCCTTTAGTTCGTGTCCATGTGTCATAAGCTCTTTAGCTTCTACTTTTCCCGCACTGTTCTTGCCCTCCCCTTGTCTATTTTCTACCCACCATCTGTGCTACTTGTTCTATGTACCTTGTCCCCCTCTCTCCTCCTCCCACTCCCCTGTTGCTAACCCTCCATGTGATCTCCATTTCTCTGTTTCTGCTCCTGTTGTAGTGGTTTGCTTAGTTGGCTTTTGTTTTAGGTGTGGTTGTTAATACCTGTGAGTTTGCTGTCTTTTTACTGTTCATATTTTTTATCTTCTTTTTCTTAGATAAGTCCCTTTAACATTTCCTATAATAAGGGCTTGGTGATGATGAATTCCTTGAACTTGACCTTATCTGAGAAGCACTTTATCTTCCCTTCCATTATAATTGACAGCTTTGCTGGATAGAGCAATCTTGGATGTGGGTCCTTGACTTTCATGACTTGGAATACTTCTTTCCAGCCCCTTCTTGCCTGTGAGGTCTCTCTTGAGAAATCAGCTGACAGTCTGATGGGAACTCCTTTGTAGGTGACTGTCCCCTTGTCCCTTGCTGCTTCTAGAATTCTCTCCTTCATTTTAATCTTGGCTAATGTAATTATGATGTGCCTTGGTGTGTTCCTCCTTGGGTCCACCTTCTTTGGTACTCTCTGAGCTTCCTGGACTTCCTGGAAGTCTATTTCCTTTGCCAGATTGGGAAGTTCTCCTTTATTATTTGTTCAAATAAGCTTTCCACTTGTTGCTCTTCCTCTTCCCCTTCTGGTACCCCTATAATTCGGATGTTGGGATGTTTAAAGATGTCCCAGAGGTTCCTAAGCCTCTCCTCATTTTTTCTGAATTCTTGTTTCTTCTTGTTTTCTGTTTGTTTGTTTCGTTCTTCCTTCTGGTCCACTTCATTGATTTGAGTCCCAGTTTTCCTCCCATCTCTATTGGTTCCCTGTGCATTTTTCTTCATTTCACTTATTGTAGCCTTCATTTTTTCATCTAGTTTGTGAGCAAAATCAACCAATTCTGTGAGCATCCTGATCACCAGGGCTTTGAGTTGTGCATCTGATAGGTTGGCTATCTCTTGGTCGCTTAGATGAATTGGCTCTGGGGCTTTGATTTGTTCTCTGGTTTGAGCCATTTTTGTTTCTGTTTTTTTTTTGTTGTTGTTGTTTTTGTCTAGTCGTGGCTGTTACATAGTGAGGGGTGGAGCATTAGGTGTTCCCCAGGGCGGGGCAGCCCAGTCACTGGGTAGTGATGCTGTATGTAGGGGTGGGGTCCAGGAGGGAACAATGGCACTTGCTCTGCTCTCTCTCTCGGACTCCAGTCCCTTCCGCTGCTTCCCCTTTGCCTGGATTATCTGCGTGCCAATGTGGGATACCTGGTGAGCCACCGCCTTGCACAGCCTCACTGGGTCTGCATAGTTGCCACCCTGTGCCCCGGGTCTGCTAGCCACTGCCTGTGCATCTGGGGTCTGCCAGCCGCTGCTGCCTGCGTGCCCGGTCCACACCTCCACTTTTTCCTGTTGCAACTCTGCCCCTCTTACCGGTCTGGATAAATTGTTGTTGGACTTCCATACAGTTCAATTTTCTATGAGTTCTGGTTGTTTTCTTGTTTCTAAATCTTTGTTGTCCTTACTTTTGGTTGTGAGAGGAGGCACAGTGTGTCCACCTACACCTCCATCTTGGCCAGAAGTCTACATTTTTAACTAAGGAAATAAGTTGTCCAAATCACAAATAATTTTTAATACTGTAAAGAATAGTATCTACCAGTTTGAAATAAGTACCATATTTAACTTTTCAAATTGTAGCAATTTTAAGCTTAATTTATAAAATTTAAGTTAAAGCTTTCTTAGAAATGCATAAAATTCTTATAAATGGGTACTGCCTTCCTGACATATGTCGGGTTAAACATTTATAAATTAAGAGCTCCTGCCCCTTACAACATAACAGGTGCGCTGAGATAAAGAAATATGGACCAAATGAAAGAAGAGATCAAAACTCCAGAAAAAGAGCTAAGCAATGAGGGAATAGACAATCTATCTGATGCAGAGTTCAAAACAATGGTAATTGGGATGCTCACAGAACTGATTGAGCTTGGTTGCAAAATGAAGGAAGAAATGAATGCTATCCAAAGTGAAATAAAGCAAAATATATAAGGGAACCAATGGTGAAGGGAAGGAAACTGGGACTCAAATCAACAATTTGGAATAAAAGGAAGAAATAAACATCCAATCAGAACAGAATGAAGAAAGAAGAATTAAAAAAAATAGACTTAGGAACCTATGGGACAACTTTAAGTGCTCTAACATCTGAATCACAGGGCTGTCAGAAGGAGAAGAGGAAGAGCAAGAAATTGAAAACTTGCCCTGGCTGGTATAGCTCAGTGGATTGAGCGCGGGCCTGTGAACCAAAGGATCGCGGTTTGACTCCCAGTCAGGGCACATGCCTGGGTTGCAGGCTAGTTCCTGGCAAGGGACACACGAGAGGCAACCATACATTGATATTTCTCTCCCTCTCTCCCTCTCTCCTTCCCTTCCCCTCTAAAAGATAAATAAATAAAATGTTTAAAAAACAGAAAAAAGAAAAGTTATTTTAACAAATAATGAAGTAAAACTTCCCAAATTTGGTGAAGGAAATAGACTTTCAGGAAGTCCTGGAAGCTCAGAGAGTCCTAAAGAAATTGGACCCAAGGAGGAACACACCAAGGCACATCATAATTACATTAGCCAAGATTAAAGATAAGGAAAGAATCTTAAAAGCAGCAAGAGAAAAGGAGAGTTACCTATAAAGGAGTTCCCGTCAGACTGTCAGCTGATTTCTCAAAAGAAACCTTACAGGCAAGAAGGAGTTGGAAAGAAGTATTTGAAGTCATGGAAGGCGAGAACCTACATCCAAGATTACTCTATCCAACAAAGCTGTCATTTAGAATGGAAGGCAGATAAAATGCTTCCCAGGTGGTTGAGGTGCTGGGAGAGACCTCCAATCTCACCAGAGAGTTTGTTGGAGAGAACCACAGGGTCCTAAAAGGCACGCAAGCCCACCCACATGGAAATGAGCACCAGAAGGGCCCAATTTGTGGAAAGCAGTGGAAGGGACTGAAATACAAGAGAGAGCGCAGCAAGCACCATTGTTACCTCTTGGACCCCGCCCCCACATACAGTGTCACAACCCAGTGACTGGGGTGCCCCACCCTGTAGAAAACCTAAGGCTCCACCCCTCACTATGCAATACGCATGACTAGACGAAAAAACAAAACTAAACCCCAAAACCCAAAAATAGCTCAAATGGGAGAACAGATCAAAGCCCCAGAGCCAGTTTTTCTAAGTGACCAAGAGATAGCCAACCTGTCAGATGCCCAGTTCAAAGCCCTGGTGATCAGGATGCTCACAAAATTGGCTGATTTTGCTCACAAACTAGATGAAAAAATGAAGGCTACAGTAAGTGAAATAAAGGAAAACCCACAGGGAACCAATAGTGATGGGAGGAAAACTGGGACTCAAATCAATGGAGTGGAGCAGAAGGAAGAAAGAAACAACCAAACAGAAAACAAGGAAGAAACAAGATTTCAAAAAAATGAGGAGAGGCTTAGGAACCTCCGGGACATCTTTAAACATCCCAACATCCAAATTATAGGGGTACCAGAAGGGGAAGAGGAAGAGCAACAAGTGGAAAGCTTATTTGAACAAATAATAAAGGAGAACTTCCCCAATCTGACAAAGGAAATAGACTTCCAGGAAGTCCAGGAAGCTCAGAGAGTCCCAAAGAAGTTGGACCCAAGGAGGAACACACCAAGGCAGATCATCATTACATTACCCAAGATTAAAATGAAGGAGGGAATTCTAGAAGCAGCAAGGGATAAGGGGACAGTCACCTACAAAGGAGTTCCCATTAGACTGTCAGCTGATTTCTCAAAAGAGACCTCACAGGCAAGAAGGGGCTGGAAAGAAGTATTCCAAGTCATGAAAGTAAGGACCTAAATCCAAGATTGCTCTATCCAGCAAAGCTGTCATTTAGAATGGAAGGGAAGATAAAGTGCTTCTCAGATAAGGTCAAGTTGAAGGAGTTCATCATCACCAAGCCCTTATTATAGGAAATGTTAAAGGGATTCATCTAAGAAAAAGAAGATAAAAAATATGAGCAGTAAAAAGACAGCAAGCTCATAGGTATTAACAACCACACCTAAAACAAAAGCCAACTAAGCAAATCACTACAACAGGAGCAG
>PVKU01002018.1:228291-253891 GCA_004027475.1 Anoura caudifer
AAATGGAGATCACATGGAGGGTTAGCAACAGGGGAGTGGGAGGAGGAGAGAGGGGGCAAGGTACAGAGGACAAGTACCATAGACGGTGGGTAGAAAATAGACAGGGGGAGGGCAAGAATAGTGTGGGAAAAGTAGAAGCTAAAGAACTTATGACACATGGACATGAACTAAAGGGGGGAATGTGGGTGGGAGGGGGTATGCAGGGTGGAGGGGAATGAAGGGGGGTAATGGGACTAGTGTAATGACATAATCAATAAAATATATTAAACAACAACAAAAAGTGCTTCCTAGATAAGGGAAAATTAAAATAGTTCATCATTACTAAGCCCTTATTATATGCAATATTAAAGAGGCTTATTTAAGAAATAGAAGAAGATAAACTATCAACAATAAAATGACAACAAACTTGTAACTAGCAACAACTGAATCTGAAAAATAAAAAGTAAGCAAACATCTAGAACAGCAGTAGGACAAGAGAAATGGACATTACATGGAGGGTTTTCAGTTGGGAGTGGTAGGGGAAGAATGGGGAGGAGGGGAAGGTACAGGGAGTGAGAAGCCTAATTAGTAGGCATAAAATAGATGGGGAGAGGTTAAGAATGGTTTAGGAAACAGAAGCCAAAGAACTTATATGTACAACCCATGGACATGAACTAAGGGGTAGGGGGAATGTTGGGGTGCAGAGGGGGATGTAATGTGAAGGGGGATAAAGGGGAGAAAAAAATTGGGAAAACTAATAGCAAAATCAATAAAATGTACTTAAAAATAAAGATTGAGTTCTCAAAAGATTAAACAAACACGAAATAAATAGACTTGTTTTAAAAGCCTTTCTGCTTTTGGGGTATGTGTTAGAGAGTTAAACTTTTCTTTACTGTGAAGCAGTAAGAGTTGTCTGTCTATGTTGTAAAAACCATAGTTAGATGCATAAGGGAGAGCAGGGCCATTGAAAGTCTGAGTATGACCTAAATCTACAATCTTATAGCAGGCCTATTGTCCTTAGATATATACTGTTTTTCAACAGATGTTGCCAAGTCTCTACTATTTTAGGCAGTGAGCAATACAGATAAAAATTCCTGACATTTGGAGCTGACATTCTTGTGTATTTCCAGAAGACTTGGTACCTTGAACTGGAGCCATTTCTGGAGCTGCAGGCACTCAGCAAGACTTCATTTCTCTGTCTAAAATCCAATGGTTTCCCATTTTACTTCAATAAAATTCAAAGGCTTTAACATGTTTACCAGGATTGTAAGGATCTGGCCCATGCTCACTTGTCTGAGACCTTATCCAAGGACTTACACCCCCTTGCTGCTCCAGTCAAACAAACTTTTTCCCTTTCATCTAACATTAATCTGTTTCATAAACTTTTGTATGTTACCACTTTCATCTTGATTATTACTTCTACCTGACACCTCACATGGTCATAGCCTCAATGACACTTCTTCATAGAGCTACTACCTCCCCACCCAATCTAAAGTGGACCTTTTTAGTATTCTGACAAACCTATTTTCATAGTGTGTGTGTATGTACATATATATATGTACTACTAAATAAACAATAAATATATATACATACACTATATATGTGTGCATGCATGTATATATGTTTTTAGTGTTCATTTACTATCCAGCACTGTCAACTCTTTGAGATCAGAGACTATATATATTTTGTTCACCATCAGATTACTCAGTAGTTGACACAGTGCCTAGCACATTGTAGGAACTTAAGTATATTTGTTGAATAACTATGAGGCTTGATCTCAGGCTCTTTAGATGTAGCTTTTACTGTCTCAACCCTTTTTGGAGCCTCATGCCTTCTAAGTCAAGGACCCTTTGTAGCCTACTTTAGCTGCCTGTCCTGGGGTCATTCTGGTACAGCAGTCATCATCTATTTATGTGATAGGCTGGGCATCAGACACCAAACTGGGAGAGTGACTACAGATACCTGATGAGATAATAGGAACCAAAATGGAAACTCCACCCTTAGAACTAGAATTTCCTAGAGCTGAAATTAAAAGGGGCAGGGTATTCCCAGAAGTCATTGATCATCATAGAGCATTGAATCTCTGGCCTGACTGTGTGCAGAAGAGGTTCAGGCAGCCACATGGAAGCTAGTGACAAGACTGGGATTATGAGCAAGTGTGTCAACTTCTAAACTTGTTTGTTTGGAGGATAATTTTTGTGTCAATCAGGAGTAGTTATATAGTGGACAGCTATTTATGTTTCCATACAGACTGCCTAACACATAGAATGGCTTGATAACCAGACAAAGAATGGCCCTCCAGATGGAGAATCAATATAACCTGGGGTCGTAGGAGGTGCTGGGGTAGTCAGAGGCAGAAGTAACAGGGCTGACATATTGATCTTTCCTATTCCCATCCCATTCTGGTTCTTTGTTGGTTTTAGAGAGAGTGTAAACAGATTGAGTCTTAGCCTACTACAGTCCCTTTTAGACTTAAAATCTTAGATCCAAAGAACTTCTCAATATTTTATTAAATATTTTATTGAAAGTTTTCAAACATGACAAACTTGAAATAATTTTACTGTAAACATCCAAATATTTACCACATAGATTCTCTTATATGTTTTACTTTGCTTGTTTTATCACATCTCTAGTCTTTATCCATCCATTAATGCACCTTAGTTTTTGATGTATTAACTGATGAAAGTGAATTGCAGGCATTGGTACATTTTCCCTTAAATATTTCAGCATTTATATCATTAACAAGAGTTCAATATTTTTTACATTTTTTCTTTGAGGTAAATTTTACATGTAATAAATGTACAACTCTTTATTATACTTTTGCTGAGTTTTGAAAAAAGAATACACCTATATAATTCAAAACCTATGAAGATACAGAACATTACCATCATCCTAGTAAGTTTCCTCATGCCCTTTCCCTGTCAATTCTTACCCCAAACCACAGAGGCCAGGCCAGGGCTGTTCTTTTCATTTTTTTTTTAGCCCATCATTGTTTCAAGACATTGATTTACAGTTAGTGGCATTAATGAGTCCTCAAATAATCTTTCTCTAGTAATCTGTTCTCATAATTAAAATAGAATGCTGTTTCCAAAATTTATTTTTTATTTAATCTTTATTGTATTTTTCTATTACTGTTTAGTCCCCTTATATCCCCTACCCTCAGCAATCACCACACTGTTGTCCATCAACCAAAACTTGGAAGAGAGAACTTGGCATAGTGTCAATTTCTTAATGACTTTTCCCACTTAGGGTCTAGTGTTATGTTATTAATTCACGTTTCCTTAGGGTGCATCAGGCCAAGTGTGGCAGGGGCACACTAACAGAAAAAAAAACAGAATTTTTCTGGTTATCCTCTCCCCTTCATTTCCACCCTCTTTTATCCCTCAGCTACACAGGCCCACTCTGAAGTCATTTTGACCTCTTCTTACCAGTGCTTTCAGGAAGTCTCCACAAGTCTCACATGAGTTTGTTAATAACATGGCCAAAAATCATCCCTCTGTTGATAAAAGCTTATTACCCTTACTTGGTATCTTATTGGTACTCCTAAAGTCTCCGCTAGCCTAAAGATGAGTTATTTCCCAGGAGCATCCTTGGTCTCTTATAGAAGTAGACCTTTAGTGGCCAGCTTCATCTTGGTTATTGTTGCTACTTTTAAAAATGACATCTTTGAAACTAAACCATTGATAAGGCCCATGCCTTTCTTCTAGGCCTTTTTCCTCCAATACTTTATATTTTATGTTGGACTTTAGCTTTCACACATTCTTTTTCATGTATCAAAATGTACATTTTAATACATTAAACACTGATACATACAAACTATCTTGTGTACAATGAATTTGAATTCTTCTAAGACATCTTACCAGCAATGATTTTGAAACAGTGCAGAATTGGCACTGAATGGCAGCCAAAAATTTAGCTTCAACTATCTTGGTTTTCTTCAAGTACAGTATTTAATATTTGTATATTCTACTTTACCCTTATTTGAAAAATTAATGCACAGTAGAAAAATGAAGAGGTTGGTAAGAAACAAAGGCCTAAGTTTCTTAATGATGAATTTGGGACAAAGACTAAAATTATTAAATGAGCTAAAAGTAGTGATTTGTCAATCTCAAAGCTTCATTAGATTTAAGTGGTTTGTCTGTATATTGAGGTATATTTTCTTAAAAAATAAAGGACATATGTGGGATGGCTTAGAAATACATCATCAAAGATTAGGTCTAAAAGGTAAAGTACAACTCTTGCGGGGTGGCTCAGTTGGTTGGAGCATCACCCCCGGTCAGGGCACATGCCTGGGTTGTGCGTTCCATCCCTGGTGGGTTGCCTATGGGAGGCAACTGATTGATGTTTCTCTCTCACACTGATGTTTCTTTCTTTCTCCCTTCTCTGTCTCTAAAATCAGTGAACATATCCTCAGGCAGGAATTTTTTTTTTTTTTTAAGTAAAGTATAATGAGAGGTTGTATGTGGTCTGTCCAGAAAGTATCCAGCTATGTAATATGAAAAATATATTTACTGAAGAAGGTGTAAGATACAAGAAAAATTGTACATAGGACAATGACACCTCAGTACCCTTCAAAGTGGGCACCTTGGGAACTCACACAGATCTCCCAATTACCATTAGCTGCCCCCATTTTATTTTCCTGAATCTCATTGATGGTCTGAAATATCTTCCCTTTCAAAGGTGATTATAGTTTTGGAAAAGCCAGAAGCTACAGAACACCAAATCTGGCAAGCTAATCACCTGGGTGATTTGATGTTTCACCAAAAAAACAGCATGAGACCTGATGTGTGAGCAAATGTGTTCTTGTGATGAAGCCACAAATCACCAGTTGCCCATAGCCTTGGCCTTCTGAATCATCTGTAGTTTCTGAGGAGGAATTATCAGGCTTAAAACAAAATTTGATGCAGCTTTGTTGCTCTACTCGCTAGTCATTTTGAACATGACAGCTACACAGTACACATGCTCACTCAATGGCGTCTACAATCCACACTGACTAGTACAGTGAAGTCATTATTGTTCACACATGCACATTGCAATCCACTCTCCTTGGCTGCCAGGTTACATGGATATTACTCAAACTGTTTTGGTTATATTAACAATGGCTGGACTTCTTCCAGACAGACCTTGTACAACAGTTTGTAGTTCCTTGAGAAGAAAGCTCACTGTTAAAATAGTTTATTATAATTTCCCTATTACTATTTACTGCAATTAATAGTGACAGTTATACTATGCAATTATTTATGCAGTGTAGATTTATCCTACTGATAAATATATCCCTGAGTTTTTTTTTTAACCACTCTTCCATGAGAATCTAGCAAAGTGACTAGCATTTAGATTGGTTCAATAAATATGCTAAATGGAATAATTTGTATGAGTAGTCCTATAGAAAAGCTACTGTGGCATGACATTAAAAAAGATATGCAGGTTTTAAATATTGATAGACATAGCCAAATTGCTCTCCAAAAAGCATAAATCCCATTATTGAGGTATCTGACAATCTGAAAAGGGTATATGTTGTTTTATTGTGAAGAAATTAATATGCTGAAAAAAAAAAAAACCCTGTTTACTGTGTTTAAAATGTTTGGGTAGAGAGGAGTATTGTATTGAGAAATTATCTTTTCAATTTTAGAAATTGTTGCTTCTTATAGGTAGCTGGTATGGTTACTTCAAAGTAACAAAATACAAACTTGTGTGTGTAGATATTATTGTAGGAAATGTATTTTTTTGATAGAGGGAAGAGCAAGTGCAAATACATGATATAAAAGCAAAAATCCAATAATTCAATAGTAGATGTGAAAATAAGTAAATTATTTTTTGGATAATATGGAGTCATTACAAAGAATGAGGTGGTTCTGTAGGTACTGACACAGAAAGATATTTCTGTCATATTTAATTGAGGGAGAAAACTCAAGTGATATAATCCTGTTTTCTTGAAACAAATACTCTGCATGTGTGTGTACCTACACACACTTGGATCTTTGCCCATAGAAGAAAAGTGTATGAGAAGGTACAAACCAAATGTTAACTGTTATTCCTGGGAAATGAGAGGGTGGGAGTTGTGATGCAGAGATTTTTAATTTAATATACTTCTGTTTTAATTGAGTTTTTTTTAAAAAAACAACCAACATTTATATACTTTGTGATGAATTATTTTTTAAATGGAAAAAGTAAGAATGTGATATGTGGAAACCTGGTGGGCTGCTCTTAAAGTACTTTTGTCGATAAATGTGCAGGAAGCATCAGGATTTTTCTTATAGCAGTTCTTTACTAGACTTATACAAAATAGGTTAGGTGAGGTTGGTGATTTTCTAACATTTTTAAAGGCATGTTGCTTTAACTTGTTTTAACTCAGTCCTAGTCAGAATTCCCTTATGTGAAAATAATAAAAGCAGAGTCAGTTGGTGGAAGCTGGTAGTGAGGGGGCCTCTCTCCGTGTTCTCCCCTTACAATCTTTTGACAGCCCCTAGGGCTCTGCTGAACACAATTTGAAATACACTGGTCTCTTCCTGGGATGCTTTTGATTTAGTCCTTCCTGAAGGTCAGATGGATATACAAGCTCTGTGATTCTAAAGCACAGAGAATAAAGAATGCCTAAAGGTAAACCTGGAATTCTCTCTTGCCTTACAGAAAACATGTTTAGAACAGGAAACATTTGTGTCATGGAAGATATTTGAAGCTGTACCGTAGCAAAGAAACAGTTTTTATTTTGCATTTCTTGGCTTTGGGGTCTTATTATCTTACTTCTTAAAATCTAACCTTTATGATTTATGCCCTTTTTATATCCTCAAAGTGACTAGAACAGTGTTAAACTGACAAATATAGGTTCTATAAATATTTGGCTGCTCTGTCTATCTTAAATATAATGAGACAAACAACCTTAAAAAAGAGAACATTACTTTGTATTTATTTAAGAATATGCCTTTTCCAGGTCCAAGCAACAAAACAAAGAAATACATATTTAAAAAGCATTAAATACTATTTAATAGTGAAATCTAAAACAATTTTTAAAATAATTATTCTTCTTTTAAGAGTTGCACATAATTTTATTTTTACTGTTGCATGCCTAACATTTAGTTACTGGGATTATTTGTAATTTAGAAACACAATTTCTTAATACCATGTGTTATGTTAAACTTGTTGATAAAATGTACAGTTTGTTTTGATATAAACACGCTAGTGTGTTTGAAATAACACAGAAGGCCAGTTATCCCAGTTTATTCATGTAGACCCAAGTTTTTGTCCTGCACCTTCAATAGCTTTATTAACTTTTATTTAAAATTTGTTTAGGTCTGTGTGACTGACTACATATAGTAGAGGGGGATAAAAAACCATAACGTAGAAGATGAAACAAAAATCTCTTCTCCACAAGGTGGTACTGTGGTTCTTTTACTCTATCAAAAACTAAGCATAGAATTGATATTTTTCTACATGTCTTCCTTCCCCCAATAATTCACAGGTGATCTTCAATGAGATTCTAATAAAGCTGAGAAATAATTTCAAAGGAAACCTGATACTTTCGGGTTTGAGGTAACTGGCAAGCAACTAAAAATTCTCTAGTCTTCTTTAAGAGTTTCCCCCACTTAGCTTTTTGCTTGCTTAAAAAGAGTCCTTATACAAAAGTTTGGCTATAGTTTACAGTATTTTATTTACACCCTTTATACTACATATACCATGATATATAATGGTATATGATATAATAGCAGTACTTCTTGTTATTATAAAGAAATAACATTATTACACATCTTTTAAATATTTCAGTAAGTAAGCATAAATGCACCTTTTTGGTTTTAGGCAATTCAAGCTTTAGGCAATTAGCTTTTCTCTTCTAACCAATCTCAATAATTAAGAACTTGATTTAAACTTCAGTTATAGATGTAAAAACTACAGAACAGGCTTTTAAAAAACATGAGTAGAGCTTGTGCTGTTTCTTTTCACACTGTATATTTCAGCTTATTTGAAGGTTAAAAAATGTGTTCATACATGAGTATGGAACATCATTTTTAATTCGTTTTTCTCTGTAGTAAGAAATCAAGGTGGGTAATCTCAAAACTGGGTTCTGGCTTCAGCTTCCTATTTCTGCTCGCTGGTTGCTTGAGGACGTTTGCTGAGCCCTTGCATAGATTTCTGGGCCTGGCGTTGGGGACACAGTGACAGAGAAGCCACAGTGGCCCTTGCCCTCAGGGCAGCGATGGTCTCAGGGGTCCTGCATAACAGAAATTTAACGGTTGGAAGTGGGAGGGGGCGCGAAGGGACGTGTGTCTTGAGACAGCGTTTACACAGTAAACGGAGCTCTTTTCTGACTGATCGATTATTTTGGGTGGCCCACAGGGTGGGGCGGCGATGGAGACTTCGAAAATTTGCTTTGTGTAGCTCAGAGTCGAGGAAGTGGAAACATATCTTTGACGAATTTATTGGCTACAATAATGAATGTGGGAAGAAAGGAGAAGCGGAAGAAGAAAAAGGATTCCAAGAGACTGGGGAGACAAAAATCAAGGGAAAACATAGGATTGAAAATGACAGCAAAGCCAGGGAAGAGAGAAGGTAGAACATAGAAAAGAAAGAAACGTAATCCAACGAAGACAGAGACGGCATCTTCGGTGCCGCTCACGGGGTGGGAAAACCTAGACTTTAAGAGGTTAGGTAACTGCTCAAGGTCACCGAATTAAGTGTCAGAGCCAGGATTCTCGCTGCGCCAAGACCGCGACCTGCCCAGGAAGGACGCGCAGGGCTGGGGTCTACGCGCGGAGAGAGCTCAGTGGACACAGCCGGTGGGAAGCAGTCATTACTTTCCCGAGCGAGAGTGCTTTTTAGGGGCGCGGAGCCGGGTCCTCCTCAGACCTCTCTTTCCCAGCTCGAGTCTGGGCGCAGGAATGAGGGCCAAAGCTGCGAGAGCAGCCCCATCCCTCTGCTCCCCGTAGTTTCCAGGCTCTTCCTGAGCCTCTCTTGTGTTTCCCAGGCTCGGCATCTCAGGGTGCCCCTCTCTTGCTCCCGCACCTCTAGCTCGGGCCAGACTCAACAACACTCCCCGAGGGCTGAATTTGATGGGTGCCGATTTAACCGCACACTTCAGGGCTCAGGCGCTGCGCGGGGACAACGTTTACAGCACCTGGGATCCCCATCAATGAGACCAGACTCCAGGAGGCCGGGTTGGGAAGGAAGGTATTTCCTAACCTCACGGTGATTTACACAAATGTACACAAATACATAAGACCAGGGGACGTGTGCACTTCTTAGGACGTAAAAACAAAACAACCAAGGAATAATGTCCCACACAGTCTATATTGTAAATCGATGCAGTTTCATGTTAGGAGCATTCAATTAGATGAATAGCTCCTGCCAATCCTTAGTGATTACCTAATGATTATTAATTGACGAGACACCTTTCACCTGAAAATGGCTTCTCTGCATTGTCTTTTTCCGCAGAGAACTGCAAATTAAAGTTTCTTTGTTAGAGAGAACAAAGAAGAATCCAAATTATTTTAAGGAGGCTGTAGCGTTTGACTTAGAAAACTGTTTTGCTAAAGATCATCCTTTGCTCTTTGACTCGCCCCCTCTCTGTCACAGTCTCTCTGCTTAGTTATCTTTGCAACAAGGCTAATGCTCCCGGCAGATTTGGGCGCCCCTACTTTTAGCGATTAGCAATTTAGAGTTAAGAGGAAATTCAGAAGCCTACTAACTTTTACTTTCACAACAGGCCTGGAGAAGTTAAAGTCATCTTGGAAGTTTGTGCCAAAGCTTGGGACCTGATACCAGGCCTCTACTCTGGCGCTCTGCGTGTTTGTTGCGGTGGTGGTGGGACTGCTCCCAAGATCTCCTTTCACATGGCCCCGCATCCTTCCTTCATCCTCCCGCTTGTGAGCCCAGTAAAAACTCCCATTTTGAAAGTTTGTCGAGAAGGCAACGTCTTCTTTTCATTTAAAAAATTATTTTCTTTTGCTGTCAGATTCATTCTGACATAGATCAGGGGTGGAAAAGTGTGTGGTATAGAATAGAGTCATTAGTAAATCCATCTCGTTTTTTGTTTCATTTGACAGCAACACATTAAATTAATCCCTGTCCAAAAGAATCACATTAAGGGAGCTGTCAATGCTAATCCCCAGCTCATTGTTGCTACCTAACTCAGGGTTGATTTTAATAGGTCGCTCTGACATTTGTTTCTTAGAGGTATAATGGTGACTTCATCCAGTCCCAAATCTATTCTCATCAAAAAGTGGAGGCCTGGCAAGTTTTCATAGACTCCGAAATCTCTGAGCTTCTAGTTTGGGTTTTGGGTTCTTGTTGGAAACACTGATTCACACTTATACTTTTAACTGAGTAAATATGCTTATAAAAATAAAAAGAAAGGTTGAATCCTCCCTAAGAAAAACAAGCAGCTCATATTTTAAAATTTAAAAATAGGCTGAAGTATCTATTTTTCTACTTGTTTTTAGCGTCCTGTATTAGCTACCACTGTTGTCCATAGAGCTGATTGCATACAAGCCAGATTTCAGATAAGAAAAAATTATTTAAAAAACTAAGTGATTGAGAGAAGAATAGATTACATAGACTAATGAAATGGGGAGAAGAGACAAAGATGGGAAAACCTGGAGAAATATAAGAATGAAAGATCTACAGAAAAGATGGAGGGAAAATAGGAAATTTACTGGCAAGGAAGAATAATATCTGAGTAGTAACTTGGACAGAAAGAATTTAGGCAGTACAGAAATTAAGAAAGAATATACTTCAATAAGATTAAAATATTCCTTTAATCAACATTTAGAAACTATGATTATAAAATGTTTTCTTTAAATGTAATCTCTCTGCCTCCCCCCTGCCTTCTGCACCCCACACCCCACCCTGATATGGATTATCCAGCTTTGTGCTTATGACATTTATGGATTCCAGATCTGACAATCATATATTAGCTTTTGTCTGGGTGGATAAGAGAAGGCAGAGGGCTGATCCATCTTAAATCTTTTAACCTGTTCTTAAAATATGCTTTCCACCTGGTTATTCTTATTTTTATAACGATTTGGCAAGGTTTTAAAGATGAAATGGGGGCTAAAAATTGAGAAATGAGCATCCATTATTTAACAAACTTATATTGCTTGATTAATGTACAAAAACTACAGGTGTGCTATATCCATATATCAGAAAAGATATCTATACATTCAATTTTTATAAACGGAATCACACTTTATTCAGATTGCAAGGTGATATTGTAAATCTCTTTTGTCAATTGAATACTTTCCTATGCCTCATTTTTTTCCCTGAAAATCTGTACTTTCAAGTAAACATGACACAGTTGTCCTTACTCTTGAGGATTTTATTCATGTTAATTTTATTTTACTTTTATCATAGCTTTTATCTTCTTTTTCTCCCTTTATCTCCTCAGCGTTATCTCTGGATATAACCATTTTAAAGTTACTTTCATATAATCTCTGTGAAAACACTTTCATTGAGCTATCTATTGAAGGCAATTTTATTTATTTCATTGAACAACTGAGGTTCATTCTAAGGAAATGGTCTAGGGTTTTGGTGGTTCAAACAATAAAAATGCAAAGGAACAGTAAGAAAATAACTATGCATGCATCCAAGAATCTCCAGGTAAATGCCAGGAGTACGAAGAATAAGAACTTAGGTTCCTGTTGCATCAGTGGACTAAGACCTAGATGACATTTTAGAAATTGATGAGAGCAGACATGAATAGAATGCTAAAACTCCAGGGGCTCCAAACTTAATGATACCTATACTTAGCACAATGTCTTATACATAGTGAGTACTCAGTAAATAATCTTTACATCAGTAGTGAATGTATGTGTAACACATGCATTAGGGGGAGGATGCAGGACAGAATGAATACAGAGATGAAACAGAAAAGAGAAGACCGGAGGAGGTGGCAAGGTTGGATATTGTTAGATGTGGAATTGGGCATAGCTGGTAGTGCCTTGCTGGGTTGCGGAGACTGAGGTGCTGGCTCTGTGGGAATTAACGCAGAGGGAAAAGCCAGTAAGTAGTAATGCAGTAGCAATATGAGTACTTGCCTCTGGAAATATTTCTGTGCCTACTGTTCACTGTATTAATGCTCGGATAAGAGATTTGCCTTCAACAAAATTGTATTTTAAAGGAAAAACATAAGTGTTCATATTTAGATAATTCACTATGTGTAATGATATTGTGTAAGGGAATGGCTTTCAGTGATTGACTTTCTGGGTGTACCTCACGGTTCTTATCTGTGCAAAGAGCTTCTCCCTTTCTTCTTCTCTGCCAGACAGAGGAAGCAGGGAATAACTACAAACCACTGGTGGTGGATCCTAAGGCCATTGGTAAAGGCTGGGGTGGGACCTAGGGGCTGTTGTTGGTTTGGTGGTAGATGTTGTGGCAGTGGGGTTATATACTGAAGGGGACTTTCTGTAGAGTAACTCCCTAGTCATTCTCTGGAGCCTCAGACCATTTCCTAATAGCTCCTCTCTCTCCCAATCCCCCTACTGTTGTTTTCTTCACTGGCCCAAGGGTTGGACTGCTTGTTTTCCTTTCCATATCTGTCTCCTGTGGTTTTTGCCAGGGGCTTCCTTTAGCCTATGGTGGAATAGAGCCCTGACTTACTGCCTTTGCCCTATCACTTTTCTGACCTTGAGACAAACAAACACAGCATTTTTGGTTTTTAAAAAGAATTGTTGCCCTGGCTGGTGTGGCTTAGTTGGCTGGGCATTATCCTGTCAACTGAGAAGTCACTGGTTTGATTCCCGGGCATGGCACATGCCTGGGTTGCAGGTTCAGACCCAGGTGGGGGGACCATGCAGAAGTTGATGTTTCTCTCCCTCTCTTTCTTTTTCCCTTACCCTCTCTATAAAAAATAAATAAGTATGTGTATCTTTTAAAAAATAATTGCTTTTATTAGTAATAACAGTAGTGTAGAGAAGAAATAGAAGTGAAAAGCTACTCCAATTTTTCTGCTCTTTTATACACTTAGATTTTTATGGAAACACAACTATATACAGAGAGACCTAACTCAGAGGCTAAGTTTCAGACCTGACTGCTCTAGACATCTGTCACAAGAGTTGGAGTATATATAGGTCTGGGAAGAACAAGGTTTCTGAGAGAATAGTGAAGATTTGAACAAGGTTGTGGATACTGCTGGCAATGTCAATGCTTGGACTGGTTAGGGTAGGGACAGGTAACAGGTAGTCAGCTCTGGGGCTGTACCGTTCACTCAACTCTCCTCACTTGCCATTGCTTCTGAACAGTCTTCCACCCACCCTCACGCACAGCAGGGAGCAGGATGAGAAGTCAGATGCAGGGTTGTTTCTAAGTGTTTATCATCTCTCTGAGCTCTTGATGGCCTCTCCTTAACTGACCTTGGCATACTTCTGTGATATTGTTTTCTGGGTTAGTAAACCAGGCTGTGGAATATAAAGAAGACCCAAGGGGAGAAAATGAGATATATGAACTTGTATACTTTTGGTTTTGTTCTATTGCTTCTATGCCTTTAGAAAAGTCCATAACTGACAAGTACAGCCCATTTTCAAACTTAAATTATATTGTGCAATTTTGGTAGAAAAAGCCCTGGGCAGGTATTATACCTTTTTCCTGTGTCTTCCAGGGTACTAAGCACATTGAAGCCATTTAATGATAATAACTTATAATGATAATAACTTAAAGCAATGGGAGCATTGGATGTATAGGGAGATAAGAAACTGAAAGACCGAGGTCCACTAATAATTAATAATGTCTCAGGAGGTGGTCCTACTGTTTTTGGATTTTAAATCCCCTTGTTCAATTTCTTGCTGGAGTGAATTACACATACAAAAAGAATAATCTTTAATTTGATACTTAGTCACTTCAGTGTCCTCTGCTGGGCTGGCTAAGACTCATATTCTTATGGAAATACATGCATTCTTAATCAGTCTGATAATGTTGCTCCCCCCAGGGCTTCTAAATATAAAAGCAAGAGATCATATATTCAGATATGTGGCTTCAAAGTCATAGAATTTAGAGAAGTTTGCTTTTCTCATTTTTTAAACTTTTATTCTTGGAATTAAAGAAAAAACAACACCATAAAAGCTTATAATTAATTAAACACATGATGAAATAAGGCCTGGCACCTGCAAGTTAAGGCTTTACCAGGAATGAATTCTTGTCCTTTCATGTGATAGGCTGAATTGACACTCTTTTTAATAACATGACAGGATAACTACAATATGCCTTTGATTAAGGTTTGATTATGAGTTATTTTGCTGACCCTGGTGCTTCACACCCTGAATATGCGGAGTTTGCCTTTATTTGGGTTGAAGTATTCAGAGACTATAGGAAAAGGTACCCCAATGAAAGATGGAAAAGAATGTCAGGTGTGTTTTCTGTGCCTATCCCTCCTTCCACTGTGTTCTTTTTCCTATGTCTGGCACACCCTTTAGCATCTGCTTTGGGTTTGGTTTAGACTTTCCTTCTACTTCCCATATTAAAGCTTATGATTTTTTTATATTTCAGATTGCTTTCATGATATTCTTGAATCCTTACTCTTCTCTATATCCCCTTTGTCACGGTCATAGTTTGAGAGTTTACCATCTGTTGTCTCAATAACTCCAATAGCTTCTCGAGTGGTGTATTCAGTCTAGTCTTCTCGTAGTTCATCCCTCATCCTGCTGTTTTTTTCCCCTAGAACACAGGTTTATTTTTGTCTCTCCTCTAGTTTAAAAATTTGACACCCCACTTCTATAAGCTACAGGATGAAAATCACACTTTTTAGCAGAGCACAAAAAGTACTGTCCTCTGGTCCCTAGCTGTCTTCCCAGCATCATCAATTGCTTCCTAACCAAGGATCTTTATATGAGCTGCTTTGCTCCATCCATACCATTGAACATGACATTTTGTCTGCTGGATTGCATTTCCCCCTTTGTTTCCTGGAAGATGCCTACCTTTTTTTCAAGGCTGAACTTGAAATTATCTTTATTGTAACAACAATTATTTCCTCCTCATTCCAACACTTTCTTTTAAGAGAATCTGTCTTTGGACTAGGGAAGGGTTAAGTCAGATTCTCTTACAAAGGAACTGATATGGGGATAGAGAAAGTGAATTAGAAGGCTATGGGTATTAGATGACTAAAGTCTTCTGGTCTCATGGTTGATGTGGTTATACGTGCAAGAGAGCTGATTTATAGGAAAAGGTTGGGAAATGGGCAAATTGAAGGGAAAAACATATTAAAGATATAGTAAGAAACAGAGAACAGGTTGAGAGCTATCTTGGTTCTCATTGGCTTATCAATTCCTATTTGGGTCCCTCTGGAGAGTAATTGCTTTTTGGACATCTTAACTCTTTATGCCAATATCTTCTTTATTAACTTGTTCAATCAAGTTCTCTTTGTTTTTAATTATATTTAATTTTTAAATTTGAATTTATTGGCATTATATTAGTCAATAGAATTATGTAGCTTTCAGGTGTACAATTCTATAATACATTATCCGTATATTGTATTGTGTGTTCGCCATTCAAAGTCTAGTCTCCTTCCATCACCATTTATCTGCCATTGACCCTCTTATACCTGCCCCCATCCCCCACTCCCTCGATTAATCATCATACTGTTGTCTGTGTCCATTAATTTTTTTTGCTTAATCCCTTCACCTATTTCACCCAGTCCCCCAACCCCCTTCCCTCTGACAGCTGTCAGTCTGTTCTCTGCATCTCTGAGTCTGTTCTTATTTTATTTGTTTATATTGTTCATTATATTCCACATGTAAGTGAAATCATGTGGTATTTATCTGTCTCTGACTGGCTTATTTCACATAGCATAATACCTTCCAGGTTCATCCATGCTGTAGCAAAAGATAAGCTTTCCTTCTTTTTAATGGCTGGGTAGTATTCTATTGTGTAAATGTACTACAACTTTTTTCGATTTAATATCTATTTTTCTATTGTATTTTTCCATTACCATTTATTGCCACTATACACTCCTCAACTTCCATGCACCCCCTCCCTCCTGCAATCACCATACTGTTGTTCATGTCCATGAGTTCTTTCTTTCTTTTTCTTTTTTTCTCAATCTCTCCACCCCAATCCCAACACCCCCAGCTGTCAGCCTACGTTCTATGAGTCTGCCTCTATTTTTTTTGTTAGTTCAGTTTGTTCATTAGATTCCACATATGAGTACAATCATATGGTATTTGTCTTTCTCTGACTGGCTTATTGCACTTAGCATAATGTTCTCCAGGTCTAGCCATACTGCTGCAAAGGGTAATGTTTTCTTCTTTTTTTATAGCTGCATAGTATTTCATTATATAAATGTACCATAGCTTTTTTATCCCCTCATCTACTGATGAACACTTGGGCTGCTTCCAAATCTTGGCTATTGTGAATAGCACTGCAATGAACATAGGGGTGCATGTATTCTTTCAAACCAGTATTTCAGATTTCTTCAGGTCTGTCCAGAAGAAGTCCAGCCATTGTTAATATGAGAATGGTTTGCATGACATCAATGTAACCTGGAAGCCAAGGAGCATGGACTGGAATGCGCATGTGTAAACAATGACAACTTCATTGTACTAGTCAATGGGGGCTGTAGATGCTGATGAGCGAGCATTGTACTGTGTGGCTGTCACATTCAAAATTACTGAGCTAGTAAAGCAATGAATCTGCATCAAATTTTGCTTTAAGCTTGAACATTCCTCCATGGAAACTATTCAAATGATTGAGAAGGCTGCAGGTATGGGCAACTGGTGATTGGCAACTTTACCATGACAATGTGCCTGCTCCTGTATCATAGCTCATGCAGAGTTGGTGAAACATCAAATCACCCAGGTGACTCAGCCTGTCTACAGCCCAGATTTTGTGTCCTGGAACTTCTGGCTTTTCCTCAAACTAAAATCACCTTTGAAAGGGAAGAGATTTCAGAACTTCAGTGAGATTCAGGGAAATACAATGTGGGCAGCTGATGGTGACTGGGAGAACTGTGTGAGGTCCCAAGTTGCCTACTTTGAAAGGGACTGAGGCATCATTGTCTTATGTACAATGTTTCTTGTATCTTGTGTCTTCTTCAGTAAATGTGTCTATTTTTCATATTACATGCCTGGATACCTTCTGGACAGATCTTGTATTC
The DNA here is from genome assembly GCA_004027475.1 of Anoura caudifer. Classification (NCBI taxonomy): domain Eukaryota; kingdom Metazoa; phylum Chordata; class Mammalia; order Chiroptera; family Phyllostomidae; genus Anoura; species Anoura caudifer. Next base: position 245,339 of record PVKU01002018.1, read on the forward strand.
TGAGAGTGGAATTTTTGGTCACAAGACAGTTATATTTTTAATTTTTTAAGGAAACTTCATTCCCACCAACAGTACACAAGGGTTTTCTTTTCTCCACATCCTTGCTAATACTTGTCATTTGTGGATTTATCGATAAGAGCCATTCTGATAGATATGAGGTGATATCTTATTGTGGTTTTAATTTTGATTTCTCTGATGATAAGTGTCATTGAGCATCATTTAATATGCTATTGACTATCTGTATGCCCTCTTTGGAGATGTCTATTTTGGTTCTTTGCCCATTTTTAAATTGGATTTTTTTTTTTAGTGTTGAGTTGTTTTGAATTCTTTACAAATTTTGGATATTAACTCCTTATCAGATGTATCACTGGTAAATATGTTCCCCTATTCAGTGGGTTGTCTTTTCATTTTGCTGATGGCTTCCTTTGCTGTGTGAAAATTTTTTAGTTTGATGTAGTCCCATTTGTTTATTTTATCTTATTATTTTTTGTTTCCCTTGCCTAAGGAGAAAAATTATTGCTACAAGAAATGTCTAAGACTTTATAGCCTAGGTTTTCTTCTAGTGTTCTTATGATGTTGAGTTTTCTATTTAAATCTTTAACCCATTTTGAGTTTATTCTTGTTTGTTGAGTAAGGAGTTTGTCTAGTTTCATTTTTTGCATGTATCTGTACATTTATTGAATAAACTATCTTTATCTCATTGTGTATTCTTGCCTCCTCTGTCAAATATTAATTGATCATAAAGCCATAGGTTTATTTCTGGGCTCTCTGTTTTGTTCCATTTATCCATATGTCTGAATTTATGCCAGTATCATGCTGTTTTGATTACTAAGGCCTTGTAGTATAGTTTGATATTGGGTAGTGTGACACCTCTAACTTTCTTCTTTTTTACTGAAGATTGCTGAGGTTATTCAGGGTCTTTTGTGGTTAACCATATAAATTTTTGGAGTAATTTTTTCTAGTTCTGTGAAATAAGCCATTGGTATATATATATTTTTTAATCTTTAGAGGGGAAGGGAAGGAGAGAGGGAGAGAAACAGCAGTGTGTGGTTGCCTCTCGTGCGTCCCCTGCCGGGAACTGGCCTGCAACCCAGGCATGTGCCCTGACTGGGAATCGAACCTCGATCCTTTGGTTCTCAGGCCCGTGCTCAATCCACTGAGCTACACCAGCCAGGGCAACCATTGGTATTTTGATAAGAATTGTGTTGAATCAATAGATTGCTTTGGGTAGTATGGTCATTTTAATAATGTTAATTCTCTCTATCCATGAAGAATGTATATGCTTTCACTTATTTGTATCTTCCTCAGTATCTTATAATTTTCTGAGTGTAGGTCTTCTTCCCCCTTGGTTAAATTTATTCCTAGGTACCTTTTTTTGATGCAATTGTAAATGGGATTGTTTTCTTAGTTTGTTTTTCTGATAGCTCATTATTGGCATATAAAAATGCCAGTGATTTCTGAATTTTAATTTTGTATCCTGCTACTTTAGTGAGTTCTTTTATCAGTTCTAGTAGTTTCTTGGTAGAGTCTTTAAGGTTTTCTATATACAGTATCATGTCATCTGAAAATAATGACAGCTTTACTTTTTCCTTTCCAATTTGGATTCCTTTTATTTCTTTTCCTTATTTGATTGCTGTGACTAGGACTTCCAGTACTATGTTGAGTAAGAGTGATGAAAATGGACATCCCTGTCTTTTTCCTGATCTTAAGGGAAACACTTAGTTTTTGCTCTTGAGTATGATGTTGACTGTGGGTTTGTCATATATGGTCTTTAATATGTTCAAGTATGTTCCTTCTGTTCCCACTCTGCTGAGAGTTTTTATCATAAATAGGTGCTGGATTTTATGAAATGCTTTTTCTGCATTTATTGATATGATTATGTAATTTTTATACTCCATTTTGTTTATGTGGTGTATTTCATTTATTGATTTGTGAATGCCATACCAAACTTGCATCTTCAGAATAAATCCCTCTTGATCATAGTGTATGTTCTTTTTAATGTATTGCTGAATCTGGTTTGCTAATATTTTTTGAGGATTTTTGCATCTATGTCCATCAGTGATATTTACCTATAATTTTCTTTCTTTGTAGTGTCTTTGTCTGGTTTTACAATTAAGATAATGCTGACCTTGTAAAATGAGCTTGGGAGTCTTCCCTCCTTTAGAACTTTTTGGAATAGTTTGAAAAGGATAGGTGTTCTTCTTTGAATATTTGGTAAAAGTTGCCTGTAAAGTCATCTGATCCAGGATTTTTGTTTGCTGGGATTTTTTTTGATTACTCCTTCAATTTCACTAGTTTCAATTGATCTGTTCAGATTTTCTGATTCTTTTGGATTCAGAAAGGATCTTCCTGAATCTGAAAGAATCAGAAAGAATTCTGGAAGACTGTATGCTTCAAGGAATTTATCCATTTTGTCTAGGTTGTCTAAGAGTATCTGTTTGTTGATTTTAAGTGAGTCCTTATTAACATGCTTCTAGTACATGCAGAAAAATGATTGTATATATGTTCATCTTTTCCACCAAACAGTAAACTCCCTGAGGGTAGGGATACTTTTACCTTGAGATTCTCAGCAATTAGTGTAGCTATGGTTGACTGACAATCTATGTTTGAATGAATGAAAACTAATCTCATTTTTAATGCTTTTTCTAACAAAGAGCTTAGGATATTACAAATTTGGTGTTGCTACCATAGTGGGTGATAAACTGTTAGGTCTTCCGGTAACATTTGTATTTTAATAAAGGCTTTCTGGAGTCAATCCTTTGAGGTATAGGAAAAGCCATAAAAGGAGGAATTTATCAGTATTGGATTTCATGGTGAGGTATTTTGGGAGCCTTTCAATGTCTCTTAAATTATAATGTATCTTTGTTCAGGGCCAGCAGTAAGAGGAATTGGCTGAGGGACAGAAAGACTGCTTTCCTACAGGAATCGATGAGGTTGGATCTAGGACTGCCACTTCACTGCCCAGAACTGCATTTACTTCCTTCCAAATAGTTTTATATAAGCATAGATTATCCAGGAAAAACTGAAATATTCTAAGTGAAACCAATCAAAACACTGAGTCACTTGAGGTGATATCGTGGTGGGAAAGTTCACTTTGTGAATCAGGGTATTGCTCTTTAAATATTGTTGTCTCTCACACTTAGTGTGTTGGTATTACTGATCAAATGACACTTAACAGACATCAAATAAACACTTCTTTTCTATGGCATTAATTAAAGAGGATATTTTCACATCATTGTCAAGACATCACTACACAAAAATCAAATGAAATAGATCATTGAGATTAGCCTGGGATGAGTGTTTCCCTCCACCAAATTTAACCTTCTAACATTTTCAGGTCATGTAATTCTTGATCCCCCTTGCAATAATGAGGTATACATTTTACCCTATTTTATTGTCTCTTTACAATATTGTATTAGTAAGCCTCCCCCCTTTTTTGGTCACACCAATACTGCCCCCTTTTTTGGCATGGTTAAAACAGGGCAGTGAAATTCATTTCTCAAGCAGCTATTCGTACTGATTGGCATTTTTTGTTGGGGTAGGTACCTTTGAGAACATCAACCTTGACCAGACTGTGTAAGGCCAGACTTCTTCCAGACAAACCTTTAAACAGGGAATGCACCATTCTTTTTTATAGCACTATTTCTTATAGCACTATTTCTTTTTTTAAATATATTTTATTGATTATGCTATTACAGTTGTCCTATTTCTCCCTCATTATTCTCCTCCACCCTGCACACCCCCTCCCACCCACATTCCCCCACTTTAGTTCATGTCCATGTGTCATAAGTTCTTTAGCTTCTACATTTCCCATACTATTCTTGCCCTCCCCCTGTCTACTTTCTACCCACCATTTATGCTACTTGTTCTCTGTACCTTGTCCCCCTCTCTCCTTCTCCCACTCCCCTGTTGCTAACCCTCCATGTGATCTCCATTTCTGTGTTCCTGCTCCTTGTCTAGTGTTTGCTTAGTTGGCTTTTGTTTTAGGTGTGGTTGTTAATATCTGTGAGTTTGCTGTCTTTTTACTGTCCTATTTTCATCTTTTTATTCTTAGATAAGTCCTTTTAACATTTCATATAATAAGGGCTTGGTGATGATGAACTCCTTGAACTTGACCTTATCTGAGAAGCACTTTATCTTCCCTTCCATTCTAAATGACAGCTTTGCTGGATAGAGCAATCTTGGATGTAGGTCCTTGACTTTCATGACTTGGAATACTTCTTTGCAGCTCCTTCTTGCCTGTAAGGTTTCTCTTGAGAAATCAGCTGACAGTCTGATGGGAACTCCTTTGTAGGTGACTGTCCCCTTATCCCTTGCTGCTTCTAGAATTCCCTCCTTCATTTTAATCTTGGCTAATGTAATGATGATGTGCCTCAGTGTGTTCCTCCTTGGGTCCACCTTCTTTGGGAATCTCTGAGCTTCCTTGACTTCCTGGAAGTCCTTTGTTCAAATAAGTTTTCCACTTGTTGCCCTTCCTCTTCCTCTTCTGGTACCCCTATAATTCGGATGTTGGGATGTTTAAAGATGTCTGGGAGATTCCTAAGCCTCTCCTCAGTTTTTTGAATTCTTGTTTCTTCATTCTTTTCTGTTTGTTTGTTTCGTTCTTCCTTCTGGTCCACTCCATTGATTTGAGTCCCAGTTTTCCTCTCATCACTATTGGTTCCCTGTGCGTTTTCCTTCATTTCACTTATTGTAGCCTTCATTTGTTCATCTAATTTGTGAGCAAAATCAACCAATTCTGTGAGCATCCTGATTACGAGGGCTTTGAACTGTGCATCTGATAGGTTGGCTATCTCTTGATTGCTTAGATGAATTGGCTCTGGGGCTTTGATCTGATCTCCCGTTTGAACCCCCCCCTTTTTTTTTTTTTTTTTTTGGTCTGGTCACGGCTGTTATGTAGTGAGGGGTGGAGCCTTAGGTTTTCCCCAGAGTGGGGAAGCCCAGTGGCTGCATTGTGACACTGTACCTGGAGACGGGGTCTGAGAGGGAACAATGGCACTTGCTCCATGCTCTCTTGGATTCTAGTCTGTTCCACTGCTGTCCACAGCAAATTGGGCCCTTCTGGTACGGATTTCCACGTGTGTGGGCTTGTGTAAGTCCCATGACCATGTGGGCCTCTCCAAGAAACTCTCCTGTGAGGCTGGGAGTCTCTCTGGGCACCTCAACCCCAACAAGTGTTTTCAATCAGTGCTTTTAGGCCTCACTTCCTGGCACTGGGGCCTTGGGTTGCCCAGTTTGTCTCACTGCCCATTCCCACCTGGTTTATCTGTGCATGAATGTGTTACCATGGTCAGCCACCTTGTGTGCCTCGGTGGGTCTCCTCGTTGCCTTCCTTTGCCCAGTAACCGCCGCCTGTGCACCTGGGGTGTGCCAACCACCCCTGTTCATCCGGGACCACTGGTCACTGCTTTTTCCTGCTGCGATCCCGCTCCACCGGGCACCGACTCTGCCCCTCTTACCATTCTGGGTGAATCGTTGTCAGACTTCCAAACAATTCAATTTTCTATCTGTTCTGGATGTTTTTTGGGTTCTAAATTTTTGTTGTCCTTAATTTTGGTTGTGAGAGGAGGCATAGTATGTCCACCTACGCCTCCATCTTGGCCGGAGGTCCCTTCTTAGCACTATTTCTGTTAAACAGGCCAGGCATTAGAGGCTAGCCTCAGTTGAGAACTTAATCAATTCTACTCATAGTTTAAGGTGTTAAATGTAATAACACCCTTTTCATGTTAAATGTAATTATAATAAGATATATGTGCAGTGTAAACATGTTGCATAAATACATAAACTTACAGATTTTTAATAGAATCTGCATTTACTCTTTCCTTGTGAAAATGTCGCTCAACTCTAGTAAAACATACATGCATTATCCTCCAGATACTCTAAGAACATAAATGAGGTTAAACAGCAGGACAGAATGCCAATGTCTTAAAATATAGCTGTGAATTAACATTAGAAAGCAAAAGACCTTTTAACTTCAAAGGTAGCCAATTAAGTTGCAAACGCTATTGATAATAGTTGCTTTATTTAGAGCCTTATTTTATAAAACACCATGCTGTCTTGAAACTGAAGAGGTGGTGGAGAAGTTGTCTTCATAATCCATAATTGAAAGAGTCATAAATGTAACAATTATTTCCCTCTATGATTGCTTTCACAATTTCTTGCTCTCTGCAGGATCCTTGTATTTTTCTTTCTTTCATCTCATTGCAACAATCAAGCAGTTATAGAGTGATTCATATTTAAGATTAAATTTTGCATGTCTAATGAGGTATATAAAAGTCTCTATTTTTTCGTAATTGTGAACTATATTTATATAATTAATCAACCTTTTAAGTAAGTAGCAATGTTTGCAATATATACTTTATCTCTTTGGTCTAAATTTTATGTTTTATCAATCTATGATTTGTAATAAAAACAATGTAATTAATTTGAATGTGGACATAAATAGTATAATATTCAAATTGAAAAAACTGCTCTGTATGTTGGAAAAGAGAGAAGAAATAAAAACAGTTCTCATGTGGTGTATTTAAATATAATCTTTAAAAATTTCTGTCATTCTCCAGAAGCTATTTCTGGCTTTAAGTACTTTAAAATGTGAGTAATGATCTAAATGAAGATGTTAGTACTTCTCAGGTTCGATATTGTCATTCTGTAGATATCACACAGTGACAGAGGACTCTTACAAAAATCTGTTTTTTTCTTCCTTAGATTTAAGAAGTTCAGTTAATATTTGTTTAAAAGTGATTGCTCTCCAGGCTGGGATTGGAGACTTGCCAGTTTTGGGGGGGAACCCTGATTTAACAGGGTTGAGTTTAAGGAGAGGGAAGAAGCTATCTTTTTTCTCATCCACCCCTCACTCACCCTCTTGTCTAGTGGAGAGAAGAGGGAGTGAAAGCAAGTAGGAAAGTTGAGAGGAAGAACTGAAGGGGAGTGAGGGCCCAGTTCCAGAGAGATTCTCATGCATTTTGAACAAGTGAGGTTAAAGATCTCTACATGTAAGTTCAAACTCTAATTATTTAAAAACAAAAAAGCCATCAAATTATGTCATCTTAACTAAAGCTAATACCACTTTATATTTACAAAATGTTCAAATATTTCTTCTTTCCATTTATATTTTAACAAAATAAAAATACATTTGTACTTTAACAAAATACTATATATTTTAACAAAACCCTTATGTTTTACATGATTTCATAATCCATCCAATTCATTCTCCTAAGTGTATAGTGGAATAACTGAGTACTCTATATTATAATTAGAGTGATTATGTACTTTATTGTCCAAATATGGACACTGAGAATAAAATGGGTTGCTAAAATAATTACCACAGGATAACAGGGTTAAACTGGGTAACCAGGTTTTATGAGAACCTTAATTTTAAAAAATAGAAACTAAGGTTACTAGATGTTGAGTCATTAAAATTAATTTAATTGCTTTTTAGTTTTCTGCCATTATGACAGAGTGAAAAAGTTAAATGGAACATTCTAATAAAACTAACACTTATGGATTACTTATTATGTACCAGTCATTATTCTGATCATTTTATTTGTAAAAACATGATTAATCGTCATGATAACTCTGTAAATTGTTACTCTTATCCCACTTTTATAAATGAGGAAACTGAGGTTTAGAGAGGTTAAATTTCTTATCCAAAGTTGCAAAGCTAGAATAGAGCAGAAGTTTGAAATCCTAGAGGTGTAGAGTTTGTAAAAAATTGGAAGTTCTGGGTAGAAGGTTGTGAAATAGATGCTTAGACCAATGCAAAGTATCTGGTATTATAAATCAGAAATTAAAGAACGAAGCACTTATGGATGCCTGTCAGTCTTAAGGTATGGGTCTTACATTTGGCTTCAAGGAATGATAACCACGTGGTGAGCCCAGGGTGAGCCATCAGAGGCAAAAGGAGAATCTGAATGAGGTGAGGTGTAAATGTAGGGAATGGAGGTTCTTGACCATTTATTTGATCTACCCATATACTATATATACTATCTTGGCTTCAGTTTTTGTTGATAGAAGGGAAAGCCTTGCTCTTGCTTCCATGGAATAACACTATGAAAATGAACTGATGGAAACAGGGACAAAAGGCGATTTTTTAGTCAATGCAGAGAATCTCCTTGGCATAGCCTTCAATCCGGGCTACCACTAATCTGCTGGACAGAGACCTTAGTAGAGGTTCCACCATGCTGAGGTTGTGCTGAGAAATCACAGAGGAATCATTGGACTGGATTGTTCATTGACTTTTACCCTATTTATGATGGGGAATTATGAGAGTCAAAAACTGAGAGGAATATACTGCCAGTTGTAATGTGAGTTATGCTGGTCTTTTAGGCAGTTATTTTAATCCTTATCAACCACAATATGTCTAGTTATAATCATTTATCATTAGATTGACTTTGGTATAAACATATATTTCTTACATATACTTTGAAACCCTTTGACATATTGTGCCTAAGTTTTCCTGTAAGAATATGAGAACACACTCATTCACCTGGGTCTCAGTTTGTATTCATTAACTGGCAATGTCAATCTTAATTATGCTGGTCAGTCTTTTTTTTT